>CAUYRH010089505.1:0-21541 GCA_963574655.1 Perodicticus potto | reverse complement strand
CTGTCCAGACACCCCCTGTATAGTTATGGATTGGGGAGATAAAAGACCAGGATTAGAGAGAAGTACAGAAAAAGTTGCTCCAGTGTCCAAAAGAAATTTTCTCTCCTGACGCTCCGCTATAAGGCAAACCTGGGGCTCTTGAGGGGTGATGACACAAGCTGGAGCCATGAGAATTTGCCCCAGGCACTCTCAGTCCAGTTTGGGCTCTGGCTGGGCAAGCCACCTGGCCCCTGTCCAGAATGCAAGGGTGACCACTGGAGGGTAGCCATCTGAACTATTATTTATGAATATTTGTGCCCCTGGAATAAATGAGATCCATTCTGGCCGGTAATGACAGAGTTTCCTGTTCTTCAGAATGTTGAAGAATGTCTGACAGCAAAGCAAAGTTTTGTATATACCATGGGGAGAGGGGTGGGCAGGAGTGGGGAATAACCAAGAGAGACTCAAGAACAAAATGTGTGGTTGTCTCTTCACTCTGTTGATTATTTCATTTGCTGTGCAGAAGCTTCTAAGTTTGATGTAATTTCTATTTTAGTTTCTGTTTTCAGGACTTTTGGTATCATATTCAAAAAATTGTTGTCCAGGTCAGTGTCATAGAGCCTTTCCCTGATTCTCTCTTTTAGTACTTCCATAGTTTGGGTTTATTACATTTAAGTCTTTAATCGAGTGTCTTGGTTGGCATCTTTGTCACAATTCAGTTAGTTGTAAACATGTGAATGTATTAGTGGGTTCTCCTTTCTGTTCCCTTGGTCTATGTTTTTATGTAAGTACGATGATGTCTCAGTTACTATAGATTTATGATATATATATATATATATATATATATATATATATATATATATACACACACACATATTTTTTTTTATTTCAAAGTATTATAGTGTTACAAATATTTTTAGTTACATGGATCACTTTTATAATGCTTGAGTCATGTAAGTTTGCCCTTCACCTGAGTAGTGACCTTTATTCATTATACCTATTAGGCAGGTTTTCACCCATGCCCTTCTCTGCCTTCCCCTCTGGTTGATTTCTGTTAAGTTTTACTTCCCTCTAAGCACCTGTGTGCTCTTCAGTTATTTCCATTTAAATAATGAGTACATGTGGCATTTGTTTTTATCTTCTTTAGATACTTCACTTGGGATAACGGTCTCCAATTCTGTGCAAATTGTTGCAAAAGGCATTATATTACCCTTCTTTGTGGTTGAGTGGTATTTCATGGTATACATATGAAATACCATGGAATATACTTTGTTAACTCATTCCTGTATTCATAGGCACTTGATTGAAGTGGGGTTGATTCTGCATCTTTGCAATTATGAATTGTACTCAAACATTCAAATACCTGTGTCTTCTTGATAAAATGATGTTTGTTCCTTTGGGTAAATAAATACCCAGTAGTGAGATTGTGTGGTCAAATGGCAAGTCTTCTCTTAGTTCCTAGAGGAATCCATATTGTTTTCCACAAAGGTTGTACTAATTTGCAGTCCTGCCAATAGTATATAATTGTTCCTTTCTCTCCACATCCACACCAGCAACTATTAGGGGGCTTTTTAGTAAAAGCCATTATAATGGGGCTAAGGTGATATCTCATTGCGGTTTTAATTTGAATTTCTGTAACGATTAATGTTTGTTGGCTATTTGTCTATGCTCTTTTGAAAAGCTTCTGTTCATGTCTTTTGTCCATTTTTTAATGGGGTTGTTTGATTTATTCTTGCTGATTTACTTGACTTTTTTGTAGATTATGACTATTATGCTTTCATCAGATGATAGCTTGCAAATATGTTTTTCCTAATCTGTAGGTTGTCTCTTTGCTGTGTTGATTATTTCCTTGTGTGTACACACAGAAGCTTTTAATTTAATCAAGTTCTATTGATTTGTTTTTTTCTGTTGCTGTCATTGCTGTAAGGGTCTTCGTAAATTCTCTGCCTAGGCCAATATCTAAAGGAGTTTTTTCAACATTTTCTTCTATAACTGTTATGGTGTCATGTCTTACATTTAAGTTATTTATTCCTCTAGAATTAATTTTAGTGAGTGGTGAGGGAAACAGATCTTGTTTCATTCCTCTGCATGTAGCTATTCAATTTTCTCAGTATCATTTATTGACTAGGGATTCTTTTCCCCAGAGCGTATTTTTTCTTTGCTTTGTCAAAGATCAGTTGGCTGTCTGTGGATGGTTATATATCTCAGTTTTCTATTCTTTTCCGTGGGTCATAGTCCCATGGTATTTTTGTGCTCATACCATGCTGTTTTGGTGGTATATTTTGAAATCAGGTAGTGTCGTGCCTCCATATTTGTTCTTTTTGCTCAAAATTGCTTTGGTTATTATTTGGTGTCTTTTGTGGTTCCATGCAAATATTAGAATATTTTTCCCCATTTATCTGAAGAACTGTCTTGTAATTTTGTTAGGGGTCATACTGACTTTGTAGATTGCTTTGGGTAGTATGGAGATTTCAACAATATTAATTAGTCTAATCTATGAACATGGGCTCTTTGCATCTATTTGTGTCGTCTTCAATTTCTCCAGTTTTCTTTTCTTGTAGTGTCCTTGGAATCAGAGTAATGCTGGCCTTGTAAAATGCGTCTGAAGATATTTCCTCTTCTTCAAGTTTTTGGAAACATTTCAGAAGAATTTGTATTAGTTCTTCTTTCAGAAAAACTATTAACCTGACAGCACAAATTAGCTGCTTTACACTTGGGACTCCAAGGTGCTATAATGGAGAAAGAGGCAAAATTGGGGCTTAGGTTTATCAATCTCAACTTATGGTTGGGGATTAGGAGGTGGGGAGAGAGACCAATTATAAGAAGCATAAAGTCATCCCTGGACATATTTGGGAAGAAGAAAGAAAAAATGCAAAAGGCAATCTCAAAATGTGCTGAGAGGATACAGTGCTTATTCCGGTGTGCTTAAACACACAAACAGAGGAAGTAGAAAAGGACAGTCCAAGTACAAACATGAATACACTTCACTGTTTGCAGACTATCAAAGAAACAACTTAAAAAAAAAATCCTGACAACAATGCCATGGGCTAGAGAACAGTTAAGATTAATGATCCCTCATTATGAGAAGCCATCTAGACAGTAGAGTTAAAAAAAACAAAAAAGAAGAAGAAGAAGAAGAAGAACGGCAGGCCACAGCAGGTCCCCAGTAGCAAATATATTCAAATACCACAGACCTGCCTTCCTGGAAAGAGGATTAGTTAGACCTTGGCCTGTTTGTTTATCCCAAAGCAAAGTTGTGGGTAGCTAGATTACTAGCAATGTCTTTCTAGACGATAACGGACAATTATGATAGCTTAGGCCACCAGCTTTCAGTAAATTCCATCTGGTACTTTACAAATTAGCTCATTATTCTGCTGTTCTTATGAATGTGTTAGTCTGCAAACATATCGTTGTCACAAATTAGTCACCTAGTGTTTCTCAGAAAGTGATTTAATATAAGCACACCCACATCATAGTATGGAACAGGAAAATACGTCCTTGCTTGATCCTCTAAGTGGAATTCAGCTTTTAAAGTGATTTGACTTCCAAAGAATTTTTGGCACTAATATTATCTTCTGATTTTCTAAGATGGAATGGGATTACTGCCCTGGATATTGACATTCTCATATAATATTAGAAACATTTTTGGTCTCCCCATGAACTCTAAGAGAGATCCAAGCCTACTGATAAGTGACAGATTCGAAACTTTTGTTTCTCTTAATATTTGTTATTATAGGTGTCATGACAAGTGCTGTTTCAATTCAGTAATGGCAACTGCAATTTTGAAAATTAACTTAAACATCTAACTTTAAAGTACTTTGTGTGGCAGATAAGCTCACTCACTTGGAAAGAAAAAAAGAAGTGAGAAAACATATGCTTTGCTCTCCTGTCTAACTTTATTACCTCTTGAGAAGTTCCTTCCTTTGGATTATAAGAAATATTTCATGGTGAACTGGTTGAATTAAGATGCTTTTGGCTGCAAGTTTAGACCCCCCAACTTTTAATGGCTTACTATAGGCAAATAAGGAAATTTTACTGTCTTTATAACATGAAGTTTCAAGATATTCTATTCCAGGGACATTGCCTTTTCTAGCCTATGCAAAACTTTATGAAAATATATCTTTGAGAGAGAGAGAAAACTGGGCGGTGCTGTGACTCCTACCCCACCTTCCCTAAAAGAGGGATATAGTAATCTCATTCACATCAAGACAGAAATAGTTATCACTGGTGGTATTATTTACTGCGGACCAAATTCACACCACCCTGGAGAGAGAGTCCTAGTCTTGAGCTACTTGATGTTTTTCCCATGAGGGACATCTGGGAAATGCAGCTGGGATCCAATAACAAGAGTTTGAAGGGAAGGGACCACTTGAAAAGCAAGGGTTTGATGGTCGATGGCTGATTAACCAGCAGCACTTGGAAAGCAAAGCTCTGCCTGAGTCGTAGGAGTTGCAGCCAGGGGACCCTGCAGAGAGGCCACTCAGGAACCCACAAAAGTGCCCATGAGACAAAGAAACTGCTCTCAACATCTGCCGGGTCCCCAACATGATATGCCATCTTAGGATGGTGCCAAATCAAGCAGAAAAAATATCCCCCAAATTTCTCCTTGTTTTCATTATCTCTTTCTGTGATTTCCTAGCCCAGAGCAGTCAGTACCAATGGCTGGGGAGACAAACCCTACCCCGGGGGCCCCCCAGTAACCCACTGTAAGCAGCTAGTCTGCAGAAGGCACAGCTGGGAGGGGAAAGAAGAAGTGAGTTCAGTTAAGGTTGGAATTATAATTTGGAATGGCAGTCTAATTTCTGAAGAGAATATGAATTGGTTGGCTCAGCACCCATAGCACAGTGGTTACAGTGTCGGCCACAGGCACTGAGGCTGGAGGGTTTGAACCCAGCTTGGGCCAGCTAAATAACAATGACCACTGCAACAACAACAACAAAACAGCTGGGCATTGTGATGGGCACCTGTAGTCCAAGCTACTTGGGAGACTGAGGCAAGATAATCACGTAAGCTCAAGAGTTTAAGGTTGCTATGAGCTGTGATGCCACAGCACTCTACTAAGGGTGACAAAGTGAGACTCTGTCTCTAAAAAATAAAAAAAAATTAAAAAAATTTTAAAAAAGAATATGAATTGGTGGTGGTAAAGTAAATATAAATCTTTCTATTGCCTAACAGTGCCCAGAAAAGTCTTAAGACTTTATAAGTAAAATTTAAAGGGGAGACAGGTATATTGGCTTGTGCCTGTAATCCCATGGGGGGATCACTTAGACCAGAAGTTTGAGACCATCCTGGCCTACATTATGAGACCCCAACCCCAACTATACAAAATATTTTTAAGCATTAGCCAGACATGTCTAACAAGCACATGTGGTCCTAGCATAGTTCTAGCTACTTAGGCTGAGGTGGGAGGATCACTTGAGCCTTGGAGTTGAAGGTTACAGAGATCTATGATCATGTCACTGAATTTCAGCCCGGGTCTCAAAAAAGAAACCCAAAACACTCAAAGAGGCAGTAAAAAACCACAATAAAATGTATTTTAATACTTTTCACCTGTCCTCATTCTCAACAAATGTGTTACAATAACAGATATCTCTTTTAAAATATTTAAAATACCTTGACAATCTCATATCACATTTTTTCTTGCTTGTTTCTCCTGTCTTCTGCTAATGTTTGAGAGGAAAATCAAGGAATGTTATTTAGACCTTCCCGTAAATGTTTTTCTGATCTTTCAAAGTGCCTATGCTCCAGCAAACGAGTACCCAAATAGATCTGTATTAAAGATGTAAAAGCAGTGGGTCACGGCGGAGATGAGAATGTTGCCATTAATAGTAAACTCCTTCTGTCCTGATCCATTGTTTGACTTCCTTTTGGCTTTGTCCGCCCTGTTCTCTGTTTGGACTCCTTTGGACTGGGAGTTTAGGGCCGTCACCTGCTCAGTACACCTATGCTCTATGCAGAGAGGCCAGGAAGGATTCTGAACTGCGACAGTTGCTTGATCCTCTTCCTCCAGAACAAAAGTATTCAGTCCTCCCCCACACATCCTGGCGGCCTCATCCCAAATGGTCTCTCATCAGTGAGTAATTACAAGAGACAGGGAGAGAGGCCAGTTTATATCTTCATTGACTTTGTGTCTGCTTCTTGTGTGACTTCCTTTTTAAAAAAAAAAAAAAAAAAAAAAAAGTAAAGTGGAGATTTCCAAAAATCAGTATTACTTGCTGGGGGTTCTAACAACAAAAACTGGGTGCACCATTGCTCCCTTCCTGCTTTTTATTTTTGCTCCAAGCCCTCTTTGATCAGCAGTCTAAAAGGAAAGCATCAGTAAGAAAAGAGAAGACATTTTAAAAATAAATTGACTATTCAATCAGGCTTGCTACTTTATTTTGTGGAAAAATTTAAAGATGAAATCATATTATATTTCACATTGAATTCTTTCCCAGTCATAATGTGCTTCCCAGAGAGAAATTTATAAGATAGATAGCAAGGCAATTTGATATTATCCTATATTCTTGTGTCTCATAAGTTTTGGACACATTAAGTTTTGCCTGTTTGCATCTATTAAGTGATTTGTACAGGCTATAGTTATATTTCATGGATTAGAACATGTCAATTATAGAGAGAAGAAGGCTAGTTGAAAGTTTCAAGTGCTTAGAATTATAGATTTACCCTTAAATCAGATTGTTAAAAAGTGCAGTGAAGAGTGTGGAAAGTGCTAGGTAAATGAGATGCTATCTGCCTATAATGCACAGCCAGGATTTAATCACTAGCCTTGAATTTATTTTGTACTTAAAGAATGTTTTAATTAATTATATAGTGACTTTGAAACTATTGATTATTCTAAAAATTATTCTAAAATATTGGGGTCGAGTTATAATATATTTTTATATGTGTAAGCTTTTAATTTTTTTTTTTTAAATCTTAGAAACGTAATTTTTCTCCCCCCCTAAAAAGGAATTCTGCATTGGAATATCTAATTCTTTCATCCATAAGGCAAAAACAAAACAAAATACAAACAAAAAAACCTCAATGTTATCCTCTTCCTTCACCCCTCTCTTTCCTTCACTCTCTGTCCTCTTATCTGAATGGAATTGACATTCAGAATGAGAGATTTGTGAGAGAGATTTAAGAGCAAAATAAGAAGCTTTATTTTGACTGGAAGTGTAATAGATGTCAGTCACGGTAAAAGAAAACTCTGTCCAGATTATCTCAAAGTGGAGTCTTAACTCCACTCAGTGTGTGTTTTAATTTCAGCCCCTTGATCATGTAACCATTAATTCAATGTGAAGTCAATTTATAGTGGCTATTCAATGTCATACCATAGCATTAATTTTAAATTGCTTTACTTTTGGAGGGGAGGAAAGAATTTATGAATGTCAAAATAAAGTTTCTTATGTGGTGACTCATGCAAGAAAAAGAAAACTGACTCAGACTAGCTCTATAGAAAAGAAGGGAATGTAGTTACTATAAAGTTACTGAAATTCACAGAAACAAGCTGGATTTGGAAAACTCTGGATTGAAGGCAACATTCAACTCTGACCCGCAGAGGCTGATCTTTCCCCGGGAAGCAGCAAGAAGATGGGCGCTCCCTGGCTGACTACATCATCCAGAAAGAGTCCACCCTGCACTTGGTCCTGTGCTTGACAGAAGGTGTCTAAGTTTCCCATTCTAAGCTTTCAACAAATTTCATTGCACTTTTCTAGGTATTAGGGTACATACTATAGACAAAACAGACTCCAAACCCCACTGATCCTATGGCTTTATGTTCTAATGGTAATCCTTAGTCATCTATTTCAATGATAACTAAAAAAGTAATGTAGTAGCAATGTCTCCACATAGTAAATACAAGATGTTCAAATAAAAATGCATGCATATTTATCTGTATATATTTAATATACATGAATATAATACACATACATATGTACTTGTGAATACAAGCACAGTAACATTTGCATTATACCTAACACTGCTGACTGTAGTGATATGTGTGTTTGCATGTGGATGCATTGGAAGTAGTGGTTGGAGCCTTTGAATTTTAAGTAGCATCTGACTTGCAGACTTTGATGCTGCCTTTTCCAAGTTCCTATCAAAATAACTATAAAAATACCTTCCTCACAAAATTACCATTTTACAAAAGCACCAAAAATCAGGACTGATAGTGATTCATTGCTAAAATGTTATAGAGGAACAGTGATTTAGATTGAAATTATAAGTGGTCAATCACCCAGCCTTTTCCATTCTAAAAGGAAGTAAAATAATTCCTTAGTTTTACCAGGGCCAGAAAATACATTTCCTATATGCTGCTGCTGTAGTAGATAAGAAAGATCTCAAGTTTTTTTTTAAAGACATACACCAGCAGATTAGAAATCTACATTAAAGAGTTACAACCGAAAAGTCTGAATGAATATCCTCTTGAGACTATCTACCAATAAATATCCATCTTAGCGTTTTTGTGAAGGGAAAGTAATAATCTTTGCAGCTCCATCTGATTGAACTGTCTACCCTAATAAACTTATAAGAATGGAAAGGTTTGATTATCTCCAAGACAATTTCTTTACTATGTTCCATCTGTTAATAAAAGAGTTCTTTCTCAGGCAGTACTTTGCACCAAATTCAGAGGCCAGTCAAATATTCTCCCAGTAGTAAACTCCACCAATCCTGGGGTGTGGGAAGGGGAGACCAGAGGGAAATATACTCTTTTGTCCTTGGGGAAGGGGATTGTGGATGGTTTGATTCTTTTTTGCCTATTTTGTGTTTCTTGTGATCTTTGAATTTCCCATGGTGAACTTGCATGATTTCCTAAATAAAATAATAGATTTCATTTCTTAACACATTGACATTTTTCCATATCAGAAAATTTTTTTTTCCTTTGGGGCCACAGTGTTTCATTAGGATAATAGAATAAAAACTTCAAAACCAAAATGATCCTGTAACATACTTCAATATAAAGTAATATAAATACTTGAAAATTAGGAATATAAAATATAATGTGAAAAGTTAAAAAGTAGTTCATAAGGGCAAAGTGTTTTTCTTGACTTAAGTGTAATTTAAACATAATAAAAATGAAATGTATTGACTTCTGGTTATTAAATCCATGCTTTTAGAATTAAATTGTCAATATTAATTAGAATAGCAAGAACATCAAGTAAGATTTTCACAAACCAACTTCAGGGTTTTTCCCAGAGAGCCACTCATCATGTAGCATGTATGTTACAGCACACAGCTGCCTGTGCACCATGGAACTCTTAAGGTCAAGAGACTTGTGAGCTATGTGTGTTTCAGGAGGCCCTGGGCTTGAAACTAGCATGAGTTAAATACAACTTACATGGCAGTTAATTGGTTAAAACACAAGCTATAAATGGTATTTCATTTATTAAAAAAGAAGCTGTGTGATAAAGTTCAGGTTTTATAAATAGATTGTCAAAAGGTAGGTTTAAGTAAATACTCTGGAGAGAATTATGGGTCTACCTTTGTTTCAAGCCCTCGTAAACTAAAGAAAATGGAATCTATCGACATTACTAATAGAACGATTAGTATCCATAGTTTTGCAATTGTGTAAAAATTGTACATGTTCTTGGTATAAAATATCAATTCTTGTCATGTTACTTTTGTTAAAGACTTTATTTTTTATGAGCAATTTTAGGTTCACAACAAAATTGAGACAGAGGCACAGAGATATCCCATGTGCCCCCAAAGTCAATACATGCATCGATAGCTTCCCCATCATCAATATCACTCAACAAAGTGGTACATTTGTCACTGAGAGGTTAAGGACTGAAAATGAGAGGTTATTCTGAGACTTGAATGAAAGGAGCTGCAGTCCAGGTTCCGGGTGGGCAACGTGGCCTTTATTCACTCTGGTACTAGTGGGCTGAGTTTGAAAAAGAAGTCAGCACGTGGGTTAAGGTGGGGTGGGAATATAAGAGTTGGGGGGCGGGGGAAGGGATTGGTGCACTCATTCCTTCCTGGGCTGGACTTCTTTCCTGGGTGGATGGTTCTATTTGAGCAGGTCCCTACATTTGACCCTATCATCCTGGTCTTTTTAGTCAATTATAAGGAGGTGGGATGATGGGTTTGGTATCCTGTAAGCTGAGGTTCAGCATGGGCTACCTGTAAAGAAAAAAAAAATAGGAGGGGGAAGGGAGTGGTTTTTATAGGAACACTTTTGGAACTTCAGGCTGAGCTGGTTCATATCCATGCAGGGCAAGAATATGAGCAGTTGTTTTTTGGGTGACTGCCTGGTCAATAAATTGGGAGATGAGGCAGAGGACTACTGGGCTGAAACTGAAAATAAGAAAGATCATAATTAGTGGCCCTAAAATAGAAAGTAACCAAGGAGGCCAGGAACTGAATAAAGACTAGGGATTAGATGATTCAAAATTTGTTAGTCTCTGTTTGATTCATTCTTGGAGTTCTTTTACTTTGTGATTATTCCTGATTGGTTAACAAAGAAACAACATTCTTCTCCACCCAAACTGCATGTGCCTCCTTTTTCTGCTGTAAGTAAGTCTAAGGCCCGGCAATTTTGGAGGATTACTGCAGCTAAAGAATGAGTTTGGAATTGTAGGGTGACTAAAGAGTCTACTACCCTTTCCATATCTTTGTTAAGATCTAGGGAGAGTTGGTGGTAAAAGTGGGTTGATGTACTAATGCAATGCCCACTGTGCCTGTTCTGAGGATTATAGGGAGGAAGATGCCTCTTTTTTTGTCTGGAAGTAGGGGGATGCATCAGGGCCTGAGTTAGGGAGGAGTCATTCACTAAAGAGACATGGGGGGGTGAGGAAAACTCGGGTGCAAAGACCAGAGTGGTTAGCGTGCAGGCACCGATAGATGGAGTGGCCACAGAGGAAAAATATTCCGAGACGGGCACAGGAGGGGTCAGATAAGGGAAAAGTTGAGTTGAGGAAACAGATTAGGTTTTATAATGCCTACAGAGTCTCCTGTACTGGTGAAATTGAAGTAGGTTAAATTGGGGGAGGCTGGGGGTGGAAAGTGTGCAGTTATGGGGCTGAACAGAGCTGCGTTATTTTCTGTTGGAATGGAAGAGTTGTCTGTGTTGGGTACAGGTATGGGATTGAAAAGATGTTGGTATAAAGAAAGGCAGATCCAGCATCTTGAGCAGGAGAGGAGAGAGGAAGAGTTCCGGGCAGTGGAGAAGGAGGTGTTTAAAAGCTGGCAATAAGGGGGTGTTTTAGGTCTTGCAGGACAGTGAGGTGTAATCTTTTATAGGGTGGAGGGGTTATGCTGGAAGGGAGATTTTTTATGATTTGTCTGGTATCTTGCTGACGTGCTATGTCCTGAACATCTCCTCCATCTGTTACTCCTACATGCATGAGGCAGGTCTAGCAGACAGTAGGGCTAACTTCCTCTCTGGGGCATCTAGCACCCGTTATTTTACCAGTCCAGTACCTCTGTCCTCCATAAGAACATTCCGAGGCTTTAGTAACATCTTAACAGTGTGCTGGCATGTAAGTGTGGCTAGTCAAGAGGAGGTCTGGGGTAAGAATAGGGCTTAGTTGACGTGGGAATGGGTGTTGGTAAGGTATCCACAGATATACATGAGGCTTGGGTAGTTAGACAACCTGTGCATTCAGTTGGGCTTGATGGGGCGGGGAGGAGGGCCAGGATTGACAGGAGGAGGGCACAGAAAGAAAAAGAGTAGGAAGAGGAAAAATTGGGTGTCCTCGGGGGAAAGTCTTGGAAGGTGCCTTGTAGGCACAGACCTCTAAAGGCGTCAAAGAGGTCATCCAACCTGAGAGTGGCCACACATCTTAAGAAACGTTACGGGGAAAAGAAAAGAATTGGGTAGGAATGTTGCACTTTTATGGGAAAGTGGACTCTTCGGGGATTCTGATAAGGCGGTGGGGGATAGTACTTGTGATTTCCAGTGGGGGTCTTCTGGTGTTGGAAGTTTTTCTGTAGGACACAGCTTTATTTGCGATCAGTGGATCTAGACTGGAGGGTCCAAGAGGCAAACAAACAGCTGTGGAGATGCTGTAGAGAGTGGTGTGAGGGCCTGTTCAGAGAGGAGATGGAGTCCTGCAGGGCAAGGGAGATTTGAGGAAAACTCGTCCTGCTAACTGGTCTCTGACTTTCTCTCCTGAGGGTTGGTGTAGGGGCTGATTTGTTCTTTTTCTAAGTTTGTTCCTGGTTTCCTAGAGGATGGGAAAATAGTTTCCTATGATAGAGTCTGGAGGGGGTCCAGGGCCCAGAATAATAGTTCTGCCATGCATTATTTCTAAAAGGCTATAAAGTGGGGTTGGTGAGAGGTAGAGTGAATGCAGAGTAATGTGATGGGAAGGACCTTCATCCAATCTTGTTTGTGTTCGAACACTAATTGGTGAGATGTTATTTAAGCATGTTGTTCATTCGCTCTACCTTCCCTGATGATTGGGGCCAGCAAGGCACAGGTAAGCACCACTGGACTCCTAGGGCTTGTGAGGTTTGGGGGGTGATCTGGCTGATGAAAGCTGGGCCGTTGTTGCTCTGAATGGAGCTGGGGAGGCCGAATCTAGGAGTAATGTGGTGGAGGAGGGTGAAGATAACTTCACGGGTTTTCTCGCCTGTTGTGGGGAAGGCTTCCACCCACCCTGAGAAGGTATCGGCTCAAACTAGTAGAAGTTTATATTTTTGTATGAGAATCATGTGGGTGAAGTCAATCTGCCAGTCTTGTCCGGGGATTTGGCCCCGGGGCCTGATGTGTGGGAAAATGGGGTGTTTTTAGGGTCCCCTGAGGTGAGACCTGGGTACAGATTGTGCAAGACTGGGTCGTCTGTTTTAAAAGGGAAGATAGTCACCTGTGAGAAAGGAGCAGAGAAAGGTGTTAAGAGGCTTGAGGGCAACATGAAGGCTAGTGTGGAGGGAACGGAGGCTCTTCTATGCTTGGGAGGAAGGAAGAATACAGTTTCCCTGTTGAAGGAACCATCCTCCCCTGTGGGAAGATGCCGATAATTGTCCTGTTCTTCGGGTGTGCATACTGGAGAGAATTTACCAAATACTGGCCTTCTGGGGCGGGCGTGGGGCATAAGTGCGTTGATCTGCCCATTTGGCTTCTACATCAGCCTTTTGGTGGCCTTTGGAAATTGGATCTGTTTTATTTTGGTGGCCTTTACAATGGACAATGGCTACTTCTTTGGGAGAGTGGCTGCATTTAGGAGGTTTTTAATGAGTGTGTGTTGATAATAGAGGAGCCTTGGGTAGTAATGAATCCTCTTTCTTGCCATATGGCCGCATGGTGATGGATTACTTGGGAAGTAACTTAGAATCTGTGTATATGTTAATGGAGTGACCTTGTGGGAGTTGCAAGGCTTTAGTGAGGGCAAAGCGTTCTGCCTGCTGTGAGGAGGTGCTGGGGGCAGAGTAGTAGCAACGGTAAAGAGGAGAGAAGACACGAAAGCAAAGCCTGCCTTGGCAGTGGGGTGAGCAGTGGGCTTGGAAGAACTGCTGTTGAGAAACCAGGTGTCTTTGAAGTTAGGTAAGGGAGAGGGAGATGTTGGGGAAAGGGTGAAATATGACCGTGACTTAAGGCCAGGAATCATGGAATGAGTTCTGAAAAGTGTGAGGCTCATGCGAGTAGAGGTTACAGCGAGGATGAAAACAGAACTTATGAGGGGGAAGAGGAAGGAAGTGGCGAGGCTGAGGCGGGGGGCAGGGAGGTTACCAGGCATCCCTGAAGGACCTTTACAAACCAGCCTGAAAAGAGTGGGCCGGGCCGGCGCAGGGCGTCCCCACGCAGGAGGCGCTGGACGGGCGAGACCGGCGCGGATTTAGGAGGCTCGGCCTACCTAGGAGGCTCGGCCTACCGGAGTTTTCAGCCCGGAGTGGAGAAAAGGAAGAGAAGTTGAAAGGCTCAGAGAGGGGCTGTGAAGGAATGCTAGAAAGGCCCAGAAATGGAGGGGGAGGGAGTCCGGAGCTGGAGCAGAGTACGAGAAGGGAGGCTGAAAGGCCCCGAGAGAGCAATAGATGAAAGCTCATCTCACTTATAAGTGGACGGATTCCAGGTGGGGTCCGAGGGGTCCCTCCCTGGTTCCCTTTGCCTTGTCAGAACAAGAGTATGTCTCCTTGGCAGTAGGTCGGATGCGGGGTATCTCGGCCCCCCAGGGTCGAGGGGAAGCAATTGGAATGACTTCCCTTCTCCCAGTCCAGGTTTTGGACACCAAAATAAGAGGTTAAGGAGTGAAAATGAGAGGTTATTCCGAGACACGAACGAAATAAGTGGCGTCCAGGTTCTGTGTGGGCCACATGCCCTTCGTTCATTTCGGTGCAGGCAGGCTGAGCTCCACAATGAAGGCAGCACGTGGGTTCCCGCGGGTGGGACAGGGGCTGGCGCACCCATTCCGTCCCGGGTGGGCCTTTTCTCCTTGTTCTGTTTGGGCTGGTCCCTACGTTGGGCCCTGTCAGTTACGAATAATGAATCCACATTGACACAACATTATCACCACAATTCATAGTTTACATTGGGGTTTATTCTTGGTGGTGTACATTCTGTGGATTTGGACAAACTTATAATGACATTTATCATTATTGTACAGTACAGATCATTCCAACTCTGCCACACCTTAATCTGATACTTGCTCTGTCTCTTTAAACTCTGTGTGTGTGTTTGCCTTTTACTATGTCTTGTAATTTTTTTCTTTCTTTCTTTTTTTTTAAATTTCAGAGTACTTTGAGGGTACAAAAGATTAGGTGAGGTCCCTGTTGTAGTCGTGCCCCTCCCCCAGGAGGCATGCCATTTACCCTTCCATTGTGCCCATTAGGTGAGAGCACAGCAGTCCCCCTCCCTTTCTCCTCCCCCCCCCTTGTAATTTTTTCTTGATAACTGGACACATACTGTGTTTCTGAAATGTGAGTTCCACAAGTGCTTCTCAGGTTTTCTTCCTGCTGTTTCGATGGGAGGGGATGGCTAACAGGGATTGGAATTCCTTCCTGTCACTCATATGGAAGGCTAGAGCAAGCTGGAGTTGGGTAGTTTCCTTACCCCAGGTAGGCGAGGCTCTGCGGAAAAAAAAGAACAAATAGGAAAAAAACAGCAACAGCCCTTGGCAGGTTAGACTCTGGTTAACTAGTTTCTCCTGAGGGCAGACCTTGTCAAGAAGAATCTAGTACTCTGGCATATTTAACAGCATTTACTTTTCCCTTTATCTTACCCACAGTACAGTGAATTATCTCCAGTATTTATTGTGGGAATTTAAGGAGGTCCTAGAGGTAAAATTCCTAAATCCTGGAGGTCTCCCTCTTCCTTGGTGCCCCTGGCCTTTTCTGACTCTCAGACTTGTCTGCACGCAGCCTCCAGCGATTTGCCAGTTATTCCATCTTAGGTGTTTCTACCCCAGCACTGATTTTCACGGAGGGTTCTGTTCTCCTTTGTTGTGGTTCTCCTGCCCCCAGTTTTGGGGACAGCAGTTTGCCCTGTGACCTCACTTGTCCTAGGCATCCAAGAAGAGTTGATTTTTTCAGTTTGTTCAGCTTTTCATTGTTATTAGGACAAAATGACAATTTCCAAATTCCTTGCAGGAAGCATCGCGCGACTTTTGTTGTTGTTGTTGTTTTCAGAGACAGAGTCTCACTCTGTCACCCACGCTGGAGTGCAATGGTCTTCTCGAAGGTTACTACAGCCCCAAACTCCTGGGCTCAAGAGATCCTCAGATTCCCAAGTAGCTGAGACTACAGGGGCATGCCACCATGACTGGCTAATCTTTTTTAGAGATAAGATCTCACTATGTTGTCCAGACTGGTCTCCAACTCCCGGCCTCAAATGATCTTCCCTTCTCAGCCTCCTTATTTGCTGAGATTACAGGCGTGAGTCACCACAGGTGTAACTCAGCCTGTGTTACTTTTTGACTGGGAGAATGACGGACAAAAAGACTGCCTTGAAGGGTTAAAGTAAATTATCAATCAATATCAGTCAATGAAATTGCCAATGAGAGAAAAGCTATTTTGGATACATATAATTAGTTAGGATTCAGGAAAGAAAGAACAACAATTGTTGCACTCCTACAACAATTCTCTTTTTGCCATTGAAAATGACTTTGTTCTTAGACTGACCCATCCCGATATGGTTGTGTAGATGGTGTGCATGTCCAGCCACTATCATGTGGATTAAAGAGGTCAGGAAGTCCGACTGACATCTTCAGATTTGCAGATACCCACATATTTGTACTGGAGTAAAATAAACACAGAGTATGATCAGGATATTTGATCATATGTTTCATTTTGCTGCTTTAACATTGATAGTTCTGACTTTGAACAAATACTGCTTCTGGCCCTACCTAGAGCGGTCATGTTGACATGGAAAAAGAATAAATAAGCAATTCATTTCTGTTTTTAAGACTTGGTATTGGTTTAACATTAAGAGAAAGTTTGAATTCTTGAATACATATTTTGCATTTAACCATTCAGCTTTGAGTTTTGAGGTTAGATTTTTCAAGTCTGTCAGAGTGTCTGGCACATGTTGGAAACTTAGGATTGATATGCTGATATTTAGATGTTAACTATGAATGACTGTTCTTCCTTAATACATACTAAATATGCTTTTTATTGCTGTTTCAATTGTGTAAGTAAAAATTAGATGTATTCTATTTATTACAATTTCAGATTCATTACAATTCAGATTGCTCAATTCAAAAATATGTAAAATAAAAGAAATCCTTTTTATTAATGCTTCCACTTCTACTTCCTTATCTTGCAAGGAGTTAGTTTGTCAATATTGTGGTGCGTAGACTTCTGGTTATTTTTCTGTGCACTCACATAAATTTATTTGTTAACACACACATACATTTACATTGATGAACTTGTACTCAAGATTTTATTCTGCAAAGCAGAGGGTTGGTTTTTGTTTTTGCCAGCTTTATTTCACATATTTTCCCAACTCATTCTTAGGAATCTATAATATTCCATAACATGGGTATATTTTGAAGCTGGGCTTTATATAATAGAAATAATTTTATTCCTTTGAATTTTTGAAACACATATGAAGAAGGTCTTTAGGAAAATTTAAGATAGAAATAAAATGTAATTCCATTTCAGAAGTTACTTTTACTATTACTTCTTATTATTCGATTCTGATTCAAGTAAATTGCAAACTGAATGAAGAATCTATATCTTATTATATTTTTAATAAGCACATTTTTAAAAATATGCAAACAACATTTTAAGAGGTCTCTTATTCTTCTATAATTTAAAAATTATAAATTATAATAAGTTAAAATCATAATAACCTATGAGTTTATTTCTATGCCATAGGTAAGGAAATTTTATCTCAAAGAGGTTTCTTGAGTCAAAATTATGCAAAAAGTGAAAGACAGAATTTTAAATTAAGGGTTCACATCTTGAGACTCCAAGACAGAATGCAAATTCAACTTTTTCTTCTTCAAAATTGCTGTGGACTTCTTTCACATTAGATTTTTATATATAAATATGAAGTGTCTTCTTTGTGGTAGGTATTTTAACTCCTCTCTCTGCTTCTAAAAATATTAAAAGTGGAACTAAGCAAGGATTCTAAATATTACAATTATAAAATACATTGTGTTTTATGATACAAGATTTTTTCTATAATGCATTTAAGATTAAAAGATTTAAGCCTTAGTTATATTATCCTAAATGATTTATTACATTAGCTAAATTACAGAAATTTCCAACAAAGCATTTGTTGGTTTTAGATGATCGAACTAGGTGTTTAATAAACTCATTTTTTATTTCTTGATTGGTGATTGTATCCTTCATAATAAGAATATTTATAAATTGAATGTACTAGCAACTTGCTAAAACATGATGCAGTTGTCTGCTCTTAGCAGATGAAACCATGGCTTCATGAAGGCTTCTCTTATTTCATCTCTAAATGTACTGAACAGCATGCCTTCAGACTTTGCTAGAACTTGCCAAAAGTAGAAAGTCATCACTATCAACATCATTATTAGTTAGCATTTACTGAGTGCCAACAATGTTTTTGGTGTTATAAATACACAGAAGAAGACACTGTTCTTTTCCAGAGGGATTAGTTTTTGGTAATGGTGGGAAAGAGAATTTGGTTTTGAATGTTCTTTTCTTGCTGGGAGGTGGAGATGGGCGTGCAGTCATCTTGAGTCTTATTCTTCTTCTTGGAGGGCCACTCTCACCTATTCAAGAGTTGATGTATGCAATCAAAAGAAGAAATACACACTCATTTATACACATACACACATATGAAAAATACATGTGAATTTCATTTTTATTGTAAAAGAAAGACATACTTTTTTGACTTTAATCAAGATATCCAATGACTCTAGTTTACATTTCCTTGGATATAATGTATTTACACTGTTAATATATATAATATGCTAAGAAAAGTGTATAGGGGTGTGTGCATGAGTAAATACTGGGAGTGCCAAAAACTTGTATACACATTTTAAGAGATGTTATCTATGTATTACTTTTTGAAGTTGAATTGAATTACAGTAGCAATGTGTAGTGTAATGTTTGCTCAAAAAATGTCATTAGTCAAATGAATGCTAGCCTCACCATGTGACAAGCAGGACAAAGAAACCGGTGGAAGCATGGTTCTTGGGAGCATAGTTGGAGACCATTTTGAAGTGATATTTGAAATTCAAGAATGTTGTGAAAAGTACAATGACAACGAAGGCATGAGTATGAAACAGAACCTCCAACATGCCTAACAACCGCACCTATTCATCTTAAGTTTGGGGTGCATGGTACTGTGTGTGATGTGCACAAGGGAAGATCTGGAGGCCTTGCCAAGCAACAAGCCTGCTGCTTCTGTTGTGGTGTTGTAATAGTTTACACGCTCTGCACTGAAGTCCAAAGTGCATGCGAGACAGTAATTAGCAGAACAAGCATACAACATGTTCTTAAAACAGTAAAATAAAGAGTTTCATTCCAAGATGAGTACGCACTGAGGCATGAGAGCTCACCTCTATGAGAATTTGCCAGAGCAATGGATAGGACAAAGAGATGTGGTTGAGTTTCCCCCACATTCTCCTGACTTAGCACCCCTTGACTTCTACATATTAAGAACCTTAAGGCATGTGGTAAACCATAGAAAACTGGCCACACTGGGGATGCCTTGGGAAGAAATTGAACTGGCAGGTGCAGTGACACATACAAGGGGACACTTTGGTCAACAATGCTCAAGCAATAGTTCGCCATAATCAGAAATATCTGGGCACTGGTGGTCACCACTTTGAGCACCTCTTGTAATTGTAGCAGTCAAATGTGACTTGTAGTCCTGCTTTATTATCAGTATATATTATTGAGTGTTACAAGTTTTAATACAGGTTGTCCCTTTCTTAAACTGTGCATACCTTTTTATTGCACCCTCTGAATATCCTTACAAACCCAACACGTAGAACAGAGGAACAAAATGGTTTTGTTTTGTTTCTGTTTTTGGCGACTAAAGGGCAAAATTTATTCTGCCTTATTGAAAGAATGGAGACTTTCCTAAACCATCGGAGCTGATCTATGGTATTTATATAAGATTACTAAAAAAATTCACCTTTTAGATACTTATCATTTCATGTCTAAATACACGAGGGTTTCAATTTTATTTCATTTAGGCCATTTAAGAGGCAAACATTGATATGAATTATTCATTATAGCAGAATGTGAAGTTGACAGAGAGATATATTTTAACATTTCAAATTAAAGTCATTTTCTGAAAATGAAACTCAGGAAAACTTAATGAGGCAAGTCATCACACCCCTCAATGTCTTATTGGTACATGACTAACGAGTTTAAGAAACACCCAAGCTCAGAGACTAGGGTGACTTTGTTATCTTATGATTGTATTAGCATAAATGTATAACTTAATCACTGCATTCTGGTCATTGTAAAAGAAAAGGGTAAGTTTGAAGGGGATGAAATTGATAATACAAGGATAAGAATTTGCCTATGAAGTGTTAATCCTGTATTCGTACTGTTACATTTTTGTAAAACATTGTTTAAAGACCCAGACTCCTTTTTTAAAACCAAATTTTGAGATAAAAGTGGTAAAAGCAGAGGCATTCTGGATGAAACCTGGCTGCAGTTTACCCCTGTTTGGCCTGATGGAGCTTAGCAAAACCACAGGGTTCCTGGGAACCTAGTTTGAAAATGTTCACTCTAGGAGCCTAACCTCCCAGCCACGAGAGGAAAAGACTTTTGGCAAAGAACGTGGGGACCCTGGGTAGTTCATACTTCTTGCTCTGATGCTGCTTGAATCTCTTTCTCTCTCTTTTTTCTAATAGTGGTAGAAAAGCAGAATTTTACTTTGGTTGTTAGGATTTTAATTTCATACTAAGGATTTTGGTTATGACTTGACAAATTTTTTGTACTAAATTTCATTATCACTTTCATTTTCAATACCTCACCAACTATCTGTTTTCAATTTTTTTTTATACACAATCTTATTTTGGTTTGCTCTGAATTTGTGGTTTACCAATTAATTGATGTTTTTGTTTTTGTTTTTGTTCTTACATTAGTCTCATGTACGGGTAGATAATGTAAGTCTATCCCTGAAAGACCAATTATTCTTGGGAATGCTGTGGCAATAAACATTTTAAAGCCACAAAAAAACAAACCAAAACAAAAATAACAAAGCCAGCTTTTGTGCTGGTAGAGCTGAGGTTACACAGTAACTATAGGGACTTCACCAAGGTCAGTCTATGGTGCCCTGCTGAGAGTTAGCACTCCTTTACTGGTAGAAATAATGGGGTTGAGATCAGCCATTAAAGTAACCTATTATGGTTACGCCTAGTATGTGTTATAAATTCCATGAAAGGATGGTTATCTTTCAGTTGAATACAAAACCAGTAAGTATTACCCCAGTCCATCAATATTATTCATTTTTGAGAACTTGTTCTTGAATTACAATCCTATTTCTTCTGCCAGGCTGTTATTTCACATTTATGAAGTATTATGAAGTTTTGTGAAGTATCAGTTGGTAAATTAATGGTCATAACTCTGTTATGACCCTGTTTTCTAAAAAAATCCTGGACATAAGATATTTCTATCTCTAAGCAAGCCTGTTATTTTATATTTGTTGCCTGGTGTCTGTAAAAGTAATTGATTTAGGCTTCTTTGTTAATTTGTAGTCTTGAACTGTGAAATAAATTGTATTTTCCTTTGTTATCCTTCAAACAGAAAGTTGGATTTTCTATTATTTATCATAGCTTCTCAATTGTGTTTCCTTTTGTTCTAGTCTGTTATATTTTATTCTAGACTATTATATGTATAAAGATAAAAATAAAAATCTAAGAGAAGTTTGCCTTAAAAATATTTAATTAAAATATCCCCTTAGTTTAAATATATTTTAATTAAAATATCCCCTTAGGGTCTTTTCTCCCCCTCCCCCCCCCCCCCCGTGTGTCCCATGTCTCTGTCTCTCTGTCTCTCCCCCCCTCCTCTCTCTGCCTTCTCCCCTCTCCTCTCTTCCCCCGTTTCTCTCTCTCTCCCCTCATCCTTAATGCTGCTCTGCAGCTTCCCCGCCAATAAAGACCTTTCGTACAGTGGATAATGTTTACGGACTTGCATATGTTAAACCAGATTTACATCCCTAGGATGAAACCTACTTGATCATGATGTATGACTTTTTAAATGA
>CAUYRH010089504.1:0-19060 GCA_963574655.1 Perodicticus potto | reverse complement strand
TTTTTATTGTTGAATCATAGCTGAGTACATTAGTGCAATCAAGGGGTACAATGTGCTGGTTTCACATACAATCTGAAACATTTTCATCAAACTGTTTGACATAGCCATCATGTCATTTTCTTAGTTATTGTATGAAGACATTTGTATTCTGCATTTAGTAAGTTTTGCTTGAACCCGTCTAAGATGCACCGTAGGTGTGGCCCCATCATTTACCCTCCCTCCTCCCCTCCCCTCCCTTGCCCCTTGCCCCATATTCTTATGCTATAATTGGGTTATAGCCTTCATATGAAAGCTATAAAGTAGCTGCATAGCAGGGCTGAGTACATTGGATATTTTTTGAAGGAATCAGCTTGGGTGAATATTTTATGTGGAGGATTCCCCAGGCAATTGAAGCAGTATCAAAAATACACTACGGGGACCTGATCAAACTAAAAAGCTTCTACACAGCCAAGAACATAGTAAGTATAGCAAGCAGACCGTTCTCAGAATGAGAGAAATATTTGCAGGTTATGCCTCTGACAAAGGTTTAACAACCAGAATCCACAGAGAACTGAAACATATTAGCAAGAAAAGAACAAGTGATCCCATCTCAGGGTGGGCAAAGGACATGAAGAGAAACTTCTCTAAAGAAGACAGGTGCACGGCTTACAGACACATGAAAGAATGCTCACCATCCTTAATCATCAGAGAAATGCAAATCAAAACTACTTTGAGTTATCACCTAACCCCAGTAAGGTTAGCCCACATGACAAAATCCCAAAACCAGAGATGTTGGCATGGATGTGGAGAAAAGGAAACACTTCTACACTGCTGGTGGGAATGCACACTAATATGTTCCCTTTGGAAGGATGTTTGGAGAATACTTAGAGATCTAAAAATAGGCCTGCCATTCGATCCTATAATTCCTTTACTTGGTATATACCCTGAAGACCAAAAATCACATTATAACAAAGACATTTGTACCAGAATGTTCATCACAGCCCAATTCATAATTGCTAAGTCATGGAAGAAGCCCAAGTGCCCATCGACTCACAAATGGATTAATAAATTGTGGTACATGTATACCATGGAATGCTATGAAGCCTTAAAGACAAGAAGGAAATTTAAAAGCAGATAGAGAAAATACAATCATATTCAAAGGGGCAACTATCAGATTGAAAATTGACTCAACAAAAACAATGAAAGTCAACATAGGGGGTTTTTGCAGAAAGAGAATAACTGTCAGCCTAGATTTCTCCAAGAATGAAAGTGAAACAAAGACATTTAAGACATACAAAATTGTGAGAATTAATCACAAACAGACTTTAAAGAAAATATTAAAAATTACTTCTCACACAAAGGAAAATTATCCCTAAAAGATGCTTACAGATATTGGAATAAATAACGAACTACAAAAAGGCAAATATATCAGTAAATCTAAATGAAAAGTGCTTCTGTGAGACAGTAATAATAATACATTGTGACATAGATCAACATTTTAGAGAGTAGATAGGAAGCCAGATGGGTTGGAAAGAGGAAAGAAGGAAGGAAGATAAGGGAAGAAACACAGAAAGAGAAGGAAGAGAGAGAATTTAAATACACAGCAGCATACACTTCAGCAGAACCACAAAATTTGGGACTGTGCAAATAAAGTCATGTTATTTTAAGCTCCTTGCTATATTGGGGAAGAGGATAAAAATTATAATTAATATTTGATTTTCATAATGGAAGAATTCATATCATAGTTTCCAAGAGTCTACTAAAAGAGTATATTACCACTAACTGAACACAGGAAAATGAAAAAGGTTGTAAAAAATAATCAATTGTCCCCCAGAAGGTAAAAAAGAAAAAGAAAAGCAACATAGAAGAGCCAGGACAAATACGAAGTGCATGGGTATGTACGTACAAGTAAATATTCAACCTATATAAATTCACATATATCAGTAAGAACATTTAAGGCAAATGGTTTAATTGCTCAATTAAAATGCAAAAAAGAAGCCAAGCACATGGTGCTTGTAAGTGACACACTTTAATTATAGATTCTGCCATAGATACAAAAGGTTGAACATAAGAGAACAGAAAAGGATGTGCCTGTACCAATATAAGGCAGCAAAATATATTTTAAGGCTAAAAGCCTCACTGGAGATAAAAAGTCACTTCATAATGATAGAAGATTCAACTCACCATGAGAATATAGCAATTCTAAATTTGTATTGATGAAATAACATGGCTAGGAATATATAAAGCAAATGCTGACAAAATTACAAAGAGAGATTGACAAATTAATACACATCTCCCAGTAATAGATAGAAAAGACACTAATCATCAAGGCTACAGAAGATTTAAAAAAACATGATAAACGTGACTTATGGACATATTTAGAACATTGCACCATGATAGCTATAAATAAATCTTGTAATGAGTCATAAAGCAAATTGCAACAAACCTCAAAAAAAGTGGTTTAAATAGTAAACCATAGTAAATTTTCTTACCACAATGCAGTTAAGCTAAAAATCAATGATAAAATATTACTATAAAATTCTTTTATGTTTAGACATTAAAAAACATTTTTATAATTTCAAAACGATGTCAAATGGTAAATTGGAAATATTCTGAGTGCATGGGTATGCATACAAAAATAGTATATATTGAAACATTGGTTTGTAGCTAAAGCAATACATAAAAATAAAGTTTGCTTTTAAGTGAGTGTATTTGAAAGGAATAAAAGCTAAAAATTAATGAGCTTAGCCTTAATCTAAAAAAATTTGGGAAAACTGCAAATCAAATCTAGAGAAACTAGAAGAAAGGAAGTAATGAGAAGAAAAGAAATTAATGAAATAGAAAAAAGGTACAAAAGTTCAACAAAACCAACATGGTTTATGATAGCCCAGGGAAAAGAAGCTGAAACTTGCTACATGCACATTATGTTCTTTTTGGTTTGCTAGGGTCTTTCAAAATACTCTCTGATTTAATTATTTTTAATCCTTTTGTTAAGATATAATTCAAATACCATAAAGTTCGCCTATTTAAAGTGTACAATTTAGCTATTTTAGTATATATAGAGTTGGGCGATTATAACCACAATCGAATTCTAGAACATTTCATCTTTTTATAAAAATTCAGATTAATGTGAGGGTACAAATGTTTAGGTTACATTGATTACATTTCTGAGATAAAGTTCAAGTTGTAATTGAGCCTTTAACCCAGGGCATGTCTCACATTGTGCATATTAGGTGAGAACCCACCAATTGCCCTTCCACCCCCCACTCTCCCTCTTCTTCCTTGCCCCTGGCTTGACTATACTTGTGTTTTTCCTTTTGTGTGGGCATGTATTTATTTATATATTGTTTTCATATTAATATTACAGATACACCAGGTACTTTTTTTACCCATTCTTGAGATATTTTACTAAGAAAAATGTGTTTCAACTCCATCTGGGTAAACACCAAAAATACAAAGTCTCCATCTTTTCTTATGGCTGAATAGTATTCAGCAGTATACATATACCACAGTTGGTTAATCCATTCTTGAGTTGATGGCACTTGGGTTGCTTCCATGTCTTGGCAATTGTGAATTGAGCTGCAATAAACACTCTGGTGCAAATATTCTTGTGGTAAAATGATTTTTGTTCTTCTGGGTAGATACTTAGTATTGGGATTGCAGGATCAAATGGGAGGTCGACTTTTAGTTCTTTGAGAATTCTCCATGCTTCTTTTCATAAATTGCATTAGTTTGCAATCCCACCAGCAGTATAGAAGTGTTCCCTTCTTTCTACCTCTCCGCCAGAATCTGCAGATTTGGGATTTTTGTGATGTGGGCTAAGCTCACTGGAGTGAAGTGATATCTCAGAGTGGAGAACATTTCATCTTCATGAAAAGAAATCCCTATTTGCAAGCAGTTGCTTCTCTTTCCTAGCCACTCTCCCCTCCCCCACCTAGATGCTGACAACCTTTAATGTACTTACTCTCCATAAACTTGCCATTTCTTTGCATTTCATACAAATCAAATATTATAATATGTGGTCTTTGTGACTGGCTTATTTCACTTAGCATGACGTTTTCATGATTTATCCCTGTTGTAGTATGTATTAATTCCTTTTTATGGCTGAATAATATTCTGTTATGTGGAAATAACACATTTTTCAGTTCATTAGTTGATGAAAACCACCTTGTTTTTGCTTTTTTTTTTTTTTTTTGTAGAGACAGAATCTCACTTTATTGCCCTTGGTAGAGTGCCATGGAGTCACACAGCTCACAGCAATCTCCAGCTCTTGGGCTTAGGCGATTCTCTTGCCTCAGCCTCCCAAGTAGCTGGGACTACAGGCGCCCGCCACAACGCCCGGCTATTTTTCTGTTTTGCAGTTTGGCTGAGGCCAGGTTTGAACCTGCCACCTTTGGTATATGGGGCCAGCGCCCTACTCAATGAGCCACAAGCGCTGCCCTGTTTTTGCTTTTTTGTTTATTATAAATAATGCTGCTATGAATCTTTGTGTATAAGCTTTTTGTGGATGTATATTTCCATTTCTCAAATTGCAAGAGTTCTTTATATATTCTAGATATAAGTCCTTTATTCAATTTATGATTACCAAATATTGTTTCCCATTATATGGGTTGTCTTTTTACTTGCTTGATGGTATTATTTGCAACAAACCCAAAAGTTTTTTAGTTTTATATAGTCCTAAGAAATTTATAATTTTAGCAGTTACATTTAAGTTCTGTTTTTTAGTTCACTTTTGTGCATAATTTAATGCTTATAACAGCTCTATAAGCTAAATATTATTATCTTCATCTTATAGGCAAGGTAGCTGGGACTTAGAGTCTAAAGGAGTTCCCTATTATCAAACTCATATGCCTTAATGCTGAGAATCAGAACTAAATTTCAACATTTAGTTGGACATTAAGCCTACTTACAATTTCTAGCACTATGAAATCTCAGGGTTTTTTTTGTTTTGTTTTATTTTGTTTTGTTTTGGAGTATAAAGCATGGTCACATCCTGTGAATAATTTGATGGATAAAATGTTGGCATTTTATTTAAGAATATACCACTTAACGAAATCATGTTTCATTAGGTGCTTAGCTTGGGAAAAAAATAAGTGTTTGTCGAATATCTTAAAAGGCTAGAATTCATTAAAAGGACACATACCACAAGATGAAAATATATATCAGAAGACTAACTAGACTCTCTGAAGCATGGCTAATGAATCTCATAAACCACATCCCATTACACTTTATTTCTTAATTAAATGCTACATAAACTATTAAAATATGCCTTTTCTACCATAAAGCCAGCAATCTCACTAATATCTAAGGACTGTAAATAGCTGTCTTAAGACAGCTGCTTCATGGAATCAAGTAGCAGATCTTTTCTCTGGGTGAAGAAAACTCAAATGGAGCATCAATGAAAAATGGTTACCAGCAGAAATGAGAATGATAAATGGGAGAGAAGAAAACTGCCATTTACTTTTGAAGGTGAATGATCTAAACAATGTTTGTTTATGAAACTGTCAGTCTAAAATGATAGTCAATTGACCTGGCCATTTGGAAGTACTTTTTGCTGGTAAGTTTCAAAGCCCATTAGTTAAGGTTGCTATAAAAATTACTATAGGGGGCATGCTTGAACAATAAATGTTCATTCCTCATAGTTTGGGAGGTTGGGAAGTCCAAGATCAAGCTGCCCACAAATCCAGTGTTTGGGGAGGACCCTCTTCCTGCTATAAAGATGGCTGTTGTCTCATTGTGTCCTCACAGAGCAGAGAGGAGAGAGAGAGAAGGAGCGAGGTCTAGTGTCTCTTCTTATAAGGGCACTAATCCTACTCCTAAGGGCCCCACATTTGTGACCTATTTACCTCTTAAAGGCTTTACCTCCTAATACCATCACACTGGGATTAAGAATGTCAACACAGGAATTTTCACAAGGCACAAACATTCAGCTTTCATCAGTATAGAAAATCTGCTTACTAAGCCCTCACTCTGATTTGGAGATGGCCTAGAAATTACACAGCAGTTTAGACAATAACCAGAAAAAACTCAAACTCAGCCTCTAACACATCTCTCAGGAGATAAATTCAAATACCTGGAATGACTTGCTGGAAGAAGAAATTGGCAACAATAGAAAAAATGGACCAATCTAGGCGAGCTGATGTCACAGATGCAAGGAAAAAATGTAAAAAAAGAGAACTTTACTTTTGGCTTACTAATACGTCAATGGCATAATATGAGAAGGTAAGGCAAATTACTCAAGAAAAATTTAGTGAGCTTCATGTAAGTACCAGAGGAATAGGATGGAACGTTTTGCTGTTTTTTTAGTAACAATTATCCTGATTTTCACAATCTTTCTCAGAACTCACAGTATGTGAAATGATAAAAACAGCTACTGTCTGATCATAGTGGGGAAAGTGACCCAAGACTCTGAGTAGCTGTGCCGCCTCCACTTTCTGTCTCAGACATCGTTTGTAGGACATATTGTGTTCAACTCCTGCTGTTCCAAAGCAATAAAATTCCTTTTGTTAGCATTAAAATATATTAAATGAAATGATGGAATAAGTAGATGGCAGTTATTTTGTTTGTAGTCTTGGGTTTGGCAAAAAACAATAAACAGAAAACTGGTGACTATGCATCACTTCTCAAGTTAAAAAAAAAAAAAGGCAGTCAAAGTGTTATTGGTTGAGTTGTGTCAGCCCAAAAGATGCTGAAGTTCTGATCTTCAGTACTCCAGAAGGTGACCTGATTTGGAAAGAGGGTCTTTGAAAAGGTAACTAAATTAAAATGACTCTGCAGTATTAAAAAGGGGAAATTTTGACACAGAGAGAGCCCCACATGGAGGGAACTCCCGGACTTCCACAAGCCATGAGTGGTAAGACTATTAGGAATATCAGCCACAGGAGAGAGGCCTGCAAAAGATTGTCGCTCAGTCTTAGGAAAAAACCCAAATGACACCTTGATTTCAGACTTCTAGGCTCCAGAACTGTGTGACAATAGATGTGTGTTGCTGAAGACACCCAATTTGTGGCATTTTGCTATGGCAGCCTTAGGAAAAGAATACGCAAATGAGAAACATCATTGGTGCCTGAAACCTCTAACTGTGGGGACCCAAGGGTAAGTAGATTCTAAAGAATGATAAGACAGTGTCTTTTCCTCAAGGAGGTAGGCAGTCAACCTCCAAGGAGTCCCTCCTACATAGCAGGCTGAGACAACCGCTGGTTTTAATTGTTATCTATTCTCATAGCAGTGCTAAGACATTCTCTATTAATCTCATTCTTATAGATGAGGAAATTAAAGCTCAGCCAGAAAAATTTGACCTTGTTCAAGGTCCTATTGACGATAAGCGGCAAGTCAATTTCCAGAAACTAATGATAACTAATATTATTGAGCATTTGTTATGTTCAAGAGTTATTATAAGTTATTCACGAGTGCATTTGCATGTATGAACTCATTCAGTCTTTAAACCAACTTGTGACATAGCATCCATAAACATGGGCCATTTCTCATTTTAGTTCATGATTTCTTAGGCTTTTTAAAAATAGAATTATCTTCAAGATATTTTCTCCATAGATACCTTGCTGATTCTTTCTTAGATTAATTCCTTGAGGCTATAGATTTTTACTGTTGTAACATGTTTCAGTTGGTGGTTCCTACTAGGTCAATATTATTAATTGTTGTGAGTTGTACTCTAGACCCAGAATATCTGCAGTGTCACTCCTTGCTCTTGACCTTGGGTAAGGTATTTAATATCAGCTTTGTGCCTTAACTACTTTATTTGCACAACAGGGATAATAATAGCACCTATTTCATAGAGTTGTTGTGAGAATTAAATGAGTTAATATATTTAAGTCATTAAAATAGGCCTATGATAAATGTTAGTTCTCAGCACTATTATTTATTGCAATTATTCCATCTTACGGGTGATAAAGTCTAAGGCAGGCAGACCTGGGTTTGCATCGCAATTTTTTCACCTACTAGCTGTGTGACTTTTGCAAAACCATCTCTCCCAGTCTTGGTTTTCTCTGTTTAAGAATAAAAAAAAATTTTATTGGATTTTAACTCCGTTTAAGAATAAAAAAATTTTTTGTAGTTACAGTTGTTTTAGGTTTTTAAAGATTGTCCTAGCATGTGTATTTTGAACTATTACAGATGAAAGACAATAAAATCACTGTTATCTAAAATGCCAGAATTACTTTGAGTTTCTTAGAGTGTTAAAGTACAACAAGCCTTGCGTTAGGCAGGAAATGAGAGAGAGAGAAAGAGTGACAAAGACAGAAAGACAGAGAGAGAGAAAAGAAAGCCCAACAAATTCATTTTAAGTCCAGTTACATATAAAGTGATTGATATTACATACAATTTCTTAATGACTTCCTACAATTAAGACATGTTTTACAAAACATTATATCTAGTCATACATAAGGTAGATTATTTATTTGTTTATTTATTTATTTATTATCTTTTTTTTGAGATAGAGTCTCACTCTGTTGCCATAGGTAGAGCACTGTAGCATCATCCTAGTTCATAGCAACCTCAAACTCCTGGGCTCAAGTGATCCTCTTTCCTCAGCCTCTCAAGTAGTTGGGACTACAGGTGCCTGCCACCACACCTGGCTAATTTTTCTCTATTCTTCTTTTTTTAAGTAGAGATGGTGTCTCGCTCTTGGTCAGGTTGGTCCTGAACTCCTCAGCTCAAGCGATCCTCTGAACTTGGCCTCCCAGAATACTAGGATTACAGGTGTGAGCCACCGTGCCTAGCCAGAGATTTTTTAGTAAAACAATTATACAAGCATTTTCACTGGTTTCCTTTAACTAGGAGGAGAACATCACAGCCAGGTGTCAAACTCTAGAGAAGGTGGCATCACTGATTTTATCCCCCTTGGGGTCAGCCAGTGGGCTCTGGATCTCTGGCTTTTGATTCAGCTACTTTGTCAGCACTGAGTAAGGGCTTACAACATAGCATCTGAATAAACCAAGAGCTTTCAGGAGTGCATAGCTGATTCCCTTCTTAGTGGAACATTCCTATTTTAGATTACATACTTTCCTTTCTCAAAGAGAAGCCTTGTTTTGCTCTCTTTCATACTTCACGAGCTTATTATAGAATAGTGTATACTATAGTGTACACAAAGTTCTTAATGCAGTGGCTGGCAACAAAAACGATAAATCTTGGTATTATTATGCTTCTTGAAAAACCCAAACATTAACTTTTATCAGAAGGAAAATGGAGGTTTTAGCTGCTAGTACTTTTTAATTTCTTGGAGAAGTGTTTTCTTCCACTTGTCTATTTTTTTTTTTTAAAATATCAGTTGGCGAAGTCAAGGCCCTTTGACATTTTCAAAGCTTGATTTTCATAGCCCTATTTTCAAATAACAGAAAAGCGAATTTAAAAAGAAAAGGAACCCAGAAGAGGACCAAAAGGTATTCGAAACAGTAGGTGACAGTTTGGTCATCAAAAACAGCGATGTATTTGATTCATTCCTGAGTTGGGAAAATAAATGCCATTTATTGATGTTGGTATATATTTGTTCTCTAGAAAGATCACACAAAAACCTTGGAGCTCAGCTCTGTAGGGAGCCATCCAACCATCTCAGTTCATTACTTTTGGAGGAGTTTGCTGTGCTGTCTCCTGAGTTACAAATGTGAAAGAACAGATGGCATATAAAAGAAGTTCCACAGAATAATAACAATAATTCTTGTTATTTTGAATCAGCCCTTCAAAAGGGATTTCAGTCATCTCAACTTATTGTATAATCTTAACCAAACTATATATGTATGAAAATATGTATTTACATTCCATCTATGTCTTAAAAGGATTTTAAAGTAGCTCATAATAAAGGGCTTTCAAAAGGATAATAAAATTAGAATAGAAAAAAATGATATAGGAAAAAGACCATTACCAATTCTCAGAAATAGCATGGTTAATGTACTTAGCATAATATTTTGTTTTAAACTTCCTGGAAGCCCAGGCAAAATGGGAGTCTCATTATAGAAAGAAAGACATCCTGCAAGCCTGTGTAAGCTCGGAAGAATGGAAGAGAACATCAAGCCACTGACAATTGCATGGTGCTTGTGGCATTTTTTCATCTGTTGAGAAATGACTCCCAACCATTCTCACACCACTGGGTCAGAGCACAGCACAGGCAGGCAAAGTCAGAAGGAAAAGGCATTGTATGGCTTCAAAGCCCACACAATGGGTTTGTCTTGTCCACATAGTCGATGGGGTTTTGTGTGTTGTTTTGGCTAAAGTGAATTGACCAACTGCTTTGATATGATCAGAATCATCTCGATCATCTTGGCTGATAGTAGGAATAGAACTTAACCAAATAGCCATATCCCATCTTCTTTCACTCCCATCACCTCCCCCAAAAGGTTGTGTGTGTGTGTGTGTTATATAAAAAGGAAGCTGGAGCTGAGCAGTGGGTGGGTCAGGCAGCTTCATCCTCTTCCTTGCTTTTCATTCCACCATCCTGCGTGTGTGGCTCGTTTCCTCCTTTGAAAGACAGCTCCTTCCCGCCCCAGGCATGTGTCTGTATTCCAGGGGGGAAGAAGCGGGGAAGGCAAAGAGTGAAGAATGAAAGGATGCCCGGACTTTAACTCTCCAAGAGCTTCACAGACATGTGACTCTCATTAGCCAGAACTTGATCACGTGGCCACTTCTAATCGTAAAGGGGCCCAGAAAAGAGAATGTCCTTAACTGGGTACCTTGTTGTTGATGAAGGAAGAAGGAAGAACAGATACGAGGTATGCAATTAACAGTGTTTGCCTCATAGCCCTTGACATTCCCCTACAAAAAGATAAAGAAATGAGGCATAACACCTTCCCTGGATTTCAGGAAGGCAGGATTTGTGCATGCGGGTGGGTGATTTCTGAATCTTTTTTGTATTTTCAAAATAGACAAAATTTTGGAGAATAGTTCTAAGTTTACAGAAAAAAAATGAGAGGATGGTACAGAGAATTCCTATTTATCCCTCATACTCAAATTTACTAACATTTTTAATGTGGCCCATTTATTACAGTTAATGAAATAATATCATAAAGTTCTTAATTAATAGTTTATTCATATTTCTTTAGTTTTCCTTACGGTATTTTTCTGTTTTAGGAGCCCACCCCACACACCGCATCCCATTTATTTGCCATGTCTCCTTGGATTTCTTAGGTTTCTTTCGGCTCTGATAGTTCCTTGGACTTCCCTTGTTTAGGATGACCTTGACAATTTAGGGGAGTACTGGTCAAGTATTTTTTAGCTTTCCCCTCTATTGGGGTTTGTATGATGTTTTTGTCATAATTTGACGAAGGTTATTTGCTTTGGGGAGGGAGGTAACAGAGGTAAATTGCTACTTTTGTCATGTCATACCAAGGTACCTCCTATCAACATGATTTTTCACTCTTGATATTGGCCATGATCTCCTGACAGAGGTAGTATTTGTCAGGTTTTGTCCTGAGGAAGGGTACCTACATATATTTGAATTTTTTTTTTGTTTTTTTTAGACAGAGCCTCAAGCTGTCACCCTGGATAGAGTGCTGTGGCATCACAGCTCACAGCAACCTCCAATTCCTGGGCTCAAGCGAATCTCCTGCCTCTGCCTCCCAAGTAGCTGGGACTACAGGCGCCTGCCACAACACCCGGCCATTTTTTGGTTGCAGCCGTCATTGTTGTTTGGCGGGCCTGGGCTGGACTCGAACCCGCCAGCTCAGGTGTACGTGGCTGGCGCCTTAGCCCATTGAGCCACAGGTGCCGAGCCTCAACCAACATTTTCTTTTTTTTTTTGAGACAGAGCCTCAAGCTATCACCCTGGATAGGGTGCCGTGGCATCACAGCTTAAAGCAACCTCCAATTCCTGGGCTCAAGCGAGTCTCCTGCCTCTGCCTCCTAAGTAGCTGGGACTGCAGGCACCCGCCACAACTCCCGGCCATTTTTTGGTTGCAGCCGTCGTTGTTGTTTGGCGGGCCCGGGCTGGATTCGAACCTGCCAGCTCAGGTGTACGTGGCTGGCGCCTTAGCCCGCTGAGCCACAGGCGCCGAGCCACAACCAACATTTTCTAAGGCCATCTTACCTTGTCTGTGTCCCCACGTCCCTCAGAGCTGCTGCTGCCCTCTCTCTTGTCAGATGTGGCAGCCAGCCCAGTGGGGGTGGGAGGAGTAGAGCCACAGCCCCCCAGAGGGAGGCTGCCAGGAAGCAGGTAGCTGGAGGGGCCGGGGGGCAGACCCAGAGAGGTGGGAACAGGAGTGGGGGTCACCCCCAAACTTGAGGGTGGCTTCCTGTGGCTGAGGATCTGAGGAAAGAAGGTAAAGAGGGGATGAGCAAAGGGAAGAAGAGGGGAAGAGGAAATGGGTACCCCCTCTTCCCAGCCTGACTTCCCAACAGTCCTGAGCAGCAAGCTCCTCCTCTGGCTGGAACCTTGCCCCAAGCCCTGCTCAGAGTACAGCTCCAGTTCTAACCGAAATTAGACCAAAGAAGGGACTGCAGGGACTCTTCCCGGAGAACCCCACCTGGTTGGTGGCCTGGATTAACTCCTGGGCCTTTGCCCGGCTTGCCAGGTTGGCTTCTTCCATTTTGAAGAGAAGTGCAGTCACTGCAGGAAATGGAGAGGTGACAACATTGAGATTAGGAGGTGACAGGAGAGATGAGAAACCTTACCTAGTTATGGGCTACTGTCTCCCACTCTGGGCCCCAGGCCTCACACTCGGAACTGGGAAAAGAGAGCTTTAGCCAATGAAAGAAACATCCCACACTTTAAATGTTCTTAGGACTCAAGGTATGTATGTTCTGGGGTGATGATGGCCAGGGTCACTCGGTGATGAGATGGTGGCAGGATAGAGATTCTATCTGCTAACTCCCTCATAGCCAGCCTCAGCCTCTCTCCAACCCTCTAATGTCTGGTAGAAGTTACTAGCATCCCCTAAATAACCTGCTCAGGTTATTCCCTCTAGCCACCCAATGGTATTCCAGCCCAAGAGACTTCAGTACCCAGCCTACCTGTCCAATCTGTGCTAGTGGCCACCTGCTCCTGCTAGTCCCAATCTCTCCCAGTACACCCGGACACTCAGAAACCTTTGGGTCAGACCCTGACTAGCCCTCCCAGTCTGTGTTGCTATGTACCTACCCCTTCTCAGGCATCCCCACTGCCTACACTTCTGTACCCATCAATGCCCATCCTGCCCTGTCTGCCCCAGCACCGTTCTCCCCTGGGGGACACTTACAAGCCAGGACACCACTGGTGGTGCAGTCCACACCAGTTGGCAGGTTCCAGGGCATGGGTGGGGGCAGTGTGGGCAGCTGGGAGACCCGGGGAGCTGGCCCATCCTCTGTCCCCGAGTCACCAGCTGTGGACCCTGCACTGGGGGCAGTGCTTGGGGCAACTGCAGCTGTGCTGGTGGCTGTGGTAGTGGCAGGCTGCTGTTCCTCCTCCTCTTCCTCTTCCTCCTCTTCTTCCTCCTCCTCCTCCTCCTCCTCTACTGCACCTCGGACCCCAGCCTCCTCAGTGACCTCCTCAGGCAGGAAGGAAACTTCAGGGGTCTTACAGCTGCTGTCCACGGTCTGAGAGTCCGGAGTGAGTGCAGGAGGCGGAGGAGCTGCCTTAGGGGGTGGGGTACTAGGGACCTTGGCTGCCCGCTCCTCCCCAGACCAAGAGGTCTCCTCAGCCCCCTTGGCTCCTGCTGCCTGGCTGCAGCTATCCGCCTTAGACTTCTTCAGTGACACAGTGCCACCACTGACCCCACTGCTGCCTCCGCTGCGGATTTTTTTCCTGGTCTTGGATGGCTTGGTCTTTCCCTTGGTCCCCTTGGTTTTCTTGGCCCCTGTCTTGGCCTTCACCTTGGTCTTTTTGGGCTTGGTGCTGCCCGGAGCTGCTTTGGCCACTTCAGCAGGGGGCCGTTCATCAGGTTTTAAGAAAGGGGAACGGCTCTCACGGTCACGGCTAAATTTGACACCGATGGAGCCCAGGCCAGCAGATGCAGCATCCTTGGCTGGGGTGGTGCTGCTGACACCCTCACGGATCAGCACTGCCACCTTGGACTGCAGCTTCACCTTCCGAGAGGAACATGAAGATGAGGAGGATGAGGAGCCTGAGCCGCTGCTGACTGGTGGCTTTGAAGGGGGCCCTGAGGAAGGTGCCAACTCCTTAGGGGGACGGGCCTTCTTGGATGACCTGTCCCTATCCCTATCTCTGTCCCTGTCCCGATCCCTGTCCCCCCCATCCAGCGCCTTTCGACGAGACCCCTTCTCCCTAGAAGAGGAAGAGGAGGAAGCAGCCCCAGAGCGGCGATGGTCCTTCTCACTACTCTTACCACCCCTTTCCTCGCCACTTAGTCCCTCCGAGTCATAAAGGACCTCTCGCTTGGGTGATGAGGTTGGGGCCGGAGAAGGTCCACGGAGGTCAGTCTTGTCAAGCCGGCCCACTGTGATGGTCCTCTTGATAGCAAAAAGATCGTGGTCCGTAAGGTCCTGGATGGAGGGCGGCACAGCCCCCCGTCGGCGGCCATCACGCTCGCCGCCCAGGGAGGTGGAGCCAGATGGCTGCTGGGCCGGCAAGGGGGCCTTCTCGCCACCGTCCCCAGACCGCTTCTCGCCCCGGGACCGTGACCTCTTTTTCTTCTTCTTGCTGCTGCCACCATCCCGGTGTTTGCCCCGGTGCCGCTCGCGCCTTGAGGATGATGACGAGGAAGTGGCTGGAGGAGGAGAAGCTGAGCGCCGCCGCCGCCGCCGCTTCTCCCGGGACCGAGAGCGGCGACTGCTCCCGCGGCGGCGGTCTGTGCTTCGTGAGCGGCGGCGGGCAGAGCGGGACCGGGAACGGCGGCGGGTGGACGAAGAGGCATGGGAGCCCGGCTTGCGGTCCCGCGAACGGTGCTTCTTGGAGTCCCAAGGCGAGGTTGGGGCCGGAGGGGTGGGCTGGGTGCCTGAGGACGACGTAGCGGCCTCCTTGGCCTCACCACCACCGCTCCGCTTGCGCTCACGCCTGGACTTCTTACGGGTGGGCGGCCCCGCAGAGGCTGCAGCAGCCACCGGGGCGGGGGTGGGGGCCGGGGAGGGTGAGCGCTGGCGGTAACGCTCCCGCCGTTGGGTCAGGATCTTGCGGCGCAGGTCCAGGCCGCCCCAGCGCGTGTCTGCAGAGGGTGGTGCAGGGGCCGGCTCCCCGAGGTCCACCTGCAGGGCCCCTTCACCATCCGACTCCGCATGCAGAGAGAGGAAGTCATCCCCCTCAGGGGCCCGGGGAGCAGGAGGCTGGGGCAGGGGCTGGGCCGCAGGAGTGGCTGAGGATGTGGGAGGAGGTCGGGCAGCCCGGCTGGCCCGGAAGAGGGAGAGCCCCACCCTGGGCTCCTCCTCAGGTTGGACGATCTCTCCCTCCTCAATTTCCGAGTCGGCAGGCGGCAGAAGAGGCAGCGGGAGAGGGGTTCCACCAGCTGTCACCACCTCCACTGAGACCTTGCCTTCCCGACAAGCCTCTGCCTCAGGCCCCACCACAAAGACACGGCGGCGGGTGGCTCCATCAGCCCGTGTGGAGTCCGCCTGGGGTGGTGTTGCAGGGGCTGGAGCTGGCTGTGGGGGCTGGGGGTCCGGGCGGGGGCTTTCATCACCTGGGAAGTCTTGGCTCAGGCTGTTGTCATCATAGATGCCAGCCAGGGTCTCTGAGATACGGCTGATGCTCTGAGAGAGGCCTTCCTCTTCCTCCTCCTCTTCCTCTTCCTCATCTTCCTCCTCCTCCTCTTCCTCGGGTGAGGGGGTCCCCGCTGATGAGCTAGGGTTGGAGCCAGTGGGCTCGAAGGGGTCGTACTTTTGCTCCGGAGCAGGTGGTGGGGAATAGGCCTCATCAGTGGGATGGAAGGGGTCATAGATGTCAAATCGGGGTGCAGGAGGGGCCGGGGGGGCTGGGGGTGGTGGGGGTGGAGGAGGGGAAGGGGAAGATGAAGAAGGAGAAGGGGATGGTGAGGAAGATGCTGAGGAGGGGGCTGGGTGTGGGGCAGGGCCCCCATCTCCTGTGCCCAAGGTGAGGTGGCGGGCACAGGTGGGTCGAGAAGAGTGAGATTGTGGAGAAACTGCAAAGCAACAGAGACACCAGGTCAAGGCATACTCCTCTCTCCCGGCACCCAGCTTGCCAGCCCTCCCAGCTTCTGCATAGAATCCTCTGAGTGCCTTACATATATGGCAATCTGACAGGGGCTCCCAACAACTACACACCACAGAGACTCTGCCCCTCAGGTCACTGATGGAACCTGGGACAGAGAGCTAGGGTATCCTCCCCAAGAGCACACACAATGGGGAGCAGTTGAGGTACAAACATAGCCAACATGGCCCCTGAACCTGGACTCCCATATCCTGAGACGCAAACTGGCCCCCACCCTGGCCAACATACTCTGGCCCTAAAGCCTAGGCACCACCTTGATGGTGACAGCGATATTACCACAGAAAAAACAAGTGGGGGCAGGAGAATTGGTGCCCAAGTCCACCTTCAATACCAAAGCCAGCTCTGGCCTACTGTACCAGCTGCCTCTTGTGGGAGTTTATCCCACTTTTAAAGGCTGAAGTGAAAAATCCAGTCCAGAGCCAGAAAAGTGGCAGAGCTAGGAGCTCACGCAGCCTGGTCCTCACCCCAAGCTCTTCCCTCTGTGATAAGCTCTAACCCAAAGGACTACACGTGCTGGCATTTCAGAGACACCACTGACCAACAGCAGCAATGACAAGGATTTGCCCCTTCCTACAGGTCAGGCATGGTGCTTCGTAGTTATTGGCTTTTCCAGGACCTCACTGTAATGTGACCTTCTGCCTCAACTGCCTCAGTCTCCTCATTTATAAAATAGGAGTTAGTTCATTGATTTGACACATTTTTCTTTTTCTTTCTTTCTTCTTCTTTTTTTTTTTTTTTGTAGAGACAAAGTCTCACTTTATTACCCTCGGTAGAATGCCGTGGTGTCACACAGCTCACAGCAACCTCCAACTCCTGGGCTAAAGTGATTCTCTTGCCTCAGCCTCCTGAGTAACTGGGACTACAGGCGCCCACCACAACGCCCAGCTATTTTTTTGTTTTGCAGTTTGGCTGGGGCCGGGTTTGAACCCTCCACCCTTGGTATATGGGGCTGGCACCCTACTCGCTGAGCCACAGGCGCCACCCTGACACTCTTTTCTTTTTCTTTTTTTTTTTTTTGAGACAGAGCCTCAAGCTGTCACCCTGGATAGAGTGCTGTGGCATCACAGCTCTCAGAAACCTCTAATTCCTGGGCTCAAGCAAGTCTCTTGCCTCCACCTCCCAAGTAGCTGGGACTACAGGTGCCCGCCCCAACGCTTGGCCATTTTTTGGTTGCAACCGTGATTGTTTGGCAGGCCCAGGCTGGATTCGAACCCGCCAGCTCAGGTGTACATGGCTGGCGCCTTAGCCCGTTGAGCCACAGGCGCTGAGCCACACATTTTTCTTAATCACCTATTTTGTGCCAGGCTGTCTAGGGAACTATGAATAGAAAACAGTAAGCAAAACAGACAAGAATCCCTGCCTTCAAGAAGCTCACATTCATGAGAGGAAAGACAGATAACAATGGGTCAAATGAATGGTCCATCAGCTTCTCAGGGCACTAGAGGAAAACAATCCAAGGAATGACGATACTCACTTCAAAGCAATGAAGGGAGTTGAGTGAGCACACAGAAAGAGCCAGATTATGGCACGGCACAGTGGCTCATGTTTGTAATCCTGGTACTCTGAGGCGCCAAGGCCAGTGGATCCCCTGAGCTCGGAGTTTGAGACCAGCCTAAGTAAGAGCAAGATCCTGTCTCTACTAAAAACAGAAAAATTAGACAGACGCCCTATAGTCTCAGCTACCTGGAGGCTGAAGCAGGAGGACTGTTTGAACCCAGGAGTTTGAGGTTGATGTGAGCTATGATACCACAGCACTCTACCCAGAATAAGACTGTCTCAAAAAGGTAGTGGGGGCATGGTGGGTCACTTTTATAATCCTAGCACTCCGGGAGGCAGAGGCAGGTGTCTTGCTTGAGCTCAGAAGTTCAAGACCAGCCTGAGCAAGAGTGAGATCCTATCTCTAAAAATAGCTGGGTGTTATGGCAGGCGCCTGTAGTCCCAGCTACTTGGGAGGCTGAGGCAAGAGGATTGCTTGAATCCAAGAGTTTGAGATTACTGTGAGCAATGATGCCATGGCACTCTACCCAGGGCAACAAAGTGAGACTCTTGTCACGAAAAAAAAAAAAAAAAAGCAGACTACACCTGATCCCTAGGTCCTAGTGAGGATAAGCTCTTCTATCCTTCTTATTATCACCACCTTAAGCATAAAAGTTGCAGACTGGAGTTGTCCACAAATGGGAGACATCGCTCTATATATAATTTTTCTTTTTTTTTTGAGACAGTGCCTCAAGCTGTCACCCTGGGTAGAGTGCGATGGCATCACAGCTCACAGCAACCTCCAATTCCTGGGCTCAAGCGAGTCTCCTGCCTCTGTCTCCCAAGTAGCTGGGACTACAGGCGCCCGCCACAACGCCCGGCCATTTTTTGGTTGCAGCCGTCATTGTTGTTTGGCGGGCTCAGGCTGGATTCGAACCCGCCAGCTCAGGTGTACGTGGCTGGCGCCTTAGCCCGTTGAGCCACAGGCGCCGAGCCACGGTTTCTGGTTTTTGAAACATCTTATCTTCTGCATAATTTGGGAACTGGCCTGAGTCATAGGAGAAGAAAAACCTTTGTTTCAAGGGTCTGGATAAGTTTGCTAAAATAGAACTTAGGAATAACCCTCTCAAATTCCCTCACTTTCTCTGAAACACTGTCCCCTCTACCCATCCAAATGAAGCCCCCATCTCCACAGGGTTCTGTGTCGGTCAGGCTGAGACCACCTGGTCTTGTGCCTCCAGTAAATAGGCAGCTCAGAGGGATGGGACAACCCAGTCTTTATTTATAATTCTCCTTTGGGAAAAGGCCACCCAGTGGTGACCTTGCCAAAGTCCAGAATGGCTCCACCTGCCAGTTCATGATTCGTAAGTCAGGGCAGTGCCCTCCATGGCTCCTGCAGCCCGACAGGCAGAAAAGGCACTCTTGTGGGTGGTGGTGGGCTGTGGGATACTGGCTACAAGGAATAGGATCTTCTAAGAAGTCAGAAGAACAAAGAGCTAAAAGTAC
>CAUYRH010089503.1:0-32017 GCA_963574655.1 Perodicticus potto | reverse complement strand
TTTGATCCTGCAATCCCATTGCTGGGCATCTACCCAGAAGGAAAAAAATACTTTTATCATAAGGACACTTGCACTAGGCTGTTTATTGCAGCTCCATTTACAATCGCCAAAATGTGGAAACAGCCTAAATGCCCACCAACCCAAGAATGGATTAACAAATTGTGGTATATATACACTATGGAATACTATTCAGCCATTAAAAAGAATGGAGACTTTACAGCCTTTGTATTAACCTGGATGGAAGTGGAACACATTATTCTTAGTAAAGCATCATAAGAATGGAGAAGCATGATTCCCATGTGCTCCATTTTGATATGAGGACAATTAATGACAATTAATGACATGGTGGGGGTGAGGCATGGGGAGAGCAGAGAGAGAAAGAATGAGGGTGGAGTGGAGAAAGGAAGAGCAGAGAGAGGGAAGGAGCAAGGGGGGGGTGCAGTCTTGTTGTGTGCCACACCTTTTGTGGGAAAAACACGATTGTAAGAGGGACTTTACCCAACAAATGCAATCAGTGTAACATGGTTTCTTGTACCCTTTTTATTGTTGAATCCCCAACAATAATAAAAAATAAAGTGTACCAAAAACAATGTATTTGAGATGGATAAAAAATATTGCACATTGCAGTTGTATTAATAAATGCACCATATTTCTCTAAAAAAAGATTATAATTAGACCTGATGTAAGAGAAATTTTCTTGTGTGACTGGAGACAGGTGATATGAACAAGTGGAGATACAGCTATGTTTTTTGATGGACAGAGAAGGGGTAAAAAATCAGGGAATTGAGTAATGATCCATCTCTGGTAAAATAAGATAAATTTCCTTTGTGAATTAAACAAACAGTGAAATATCAGTCTTTCTGTGTATGTATGTAAACCATAATTTATTTTCACATGATTTTTTTTTCTCACTCTATTGCCAAGGCTAGAGTGCTGTTGTGTCACAGCTCACAGCAACCTCTAACTCTTGGGCTCAAGTGATTCTGAGTGCCTCAGTCTCCTGAGTAGCTGGGACTCCAGCTGCCATGAACCAATGATGAGACATATCCCTGCAAGGCACATTTCTGGGTTAGCTTATTGTTTATGTCAGCTGAACAGGACTTATTATCTTTCCTTTTAGAAATTTTATTGTTAATTGAGAAATAATAATTGGATATATGTATGGGGTCTAACGTAGTGTCTTGATACATGTTTGTGATGTAGAATGACTAAATCAGGCCAATTAACAAAGCTATCACCTCAGATACTTACCTTTTTTATGTAAAAAATATATTTTATAACCAGTAAAACCCTACTCATACATAACTGTACTCTCTACTTATAGAAAACAAGAAAGCAGAGCTAGAAACAACAACAACAACAAAATACTCATTCTGAACAACTTAAAACAGAAATATACAACCCACTTTTAGCTGGGGTTGCCAGAAAAATTCAATTAAATACATTGGGATGCTTGATTATTAGACCAAAAAAACCCCATAAATTCTACAGTTGATTGTACTTTATATTAGATATAAGATTCTGTAGTTTTTAATGTGAATTTTTTTTCCGAAGAACTTATTTTGTGTTCAATGATAAATGAAAAGCATAATAAGAATGTTCAGTGTTCACTTCCTACTGTCTGGAACACTCAATTTGTTTTGTTTTTTAGTCCATACACTACCCACAAGTCTATACATGCTTTTCACACCAGCACTGAACCATTTTATATAATAATGGAATAGCAAGTTCTTTTTTGAAAGAGGATTATTTTTATTCATCAAGAGATGCTATTCTTTTCAGAGATATGAACATCATGTTCAAAGCAAAAACTCCAATCTAAAGGAAATTTGGAGGGAGCTATTTTCAAAGTTGCAACAAGAGAATTTGAATATTTCATCAAAATAAGGAGGTTACTCAAAATTAGCTGAACTCAAAACACTCAGAGAACACTATATATACTGAGCTTTCAAAAGACTGAAAATTCCAGTATCTGGGACTGCTATTGTACAGAAGTATTGCTCCAGCGAGCAATTTATTTAGTGCATTAAGAGCAACCTAGGCCTGCTGCAACCAAGAATTGCCTGAAAATGACCTTTCATTTATTTTTATCTCTGAAAGATTGAAAAAAATCAAAGAAAGAAAATAATATAGATTCTTGATGAGCAGACTTTTTGACAAGGTTGCTAAGTATTCCTCTCCTTAAATGAATTTCAAAAGAGAGAAACAGAATGAAACCACATGAACACCAAAGACTTGAAATCAAGATGAAGGATTTAAAACAAATTTGTTCCTACTAAGTAGTTAATATGCAGTGCTAATAATAGCAATTTTAGTCAAATGCGATGCACGGAACTTGATTAAATGTTGATTAAAAAATATAAAAGACATTTTTGACAATTGGAGAAATTTGAATATGGACTGGATATTGGATGCCTATGTAGAAGCATTGGTTCAGATAGGTATGTGTGTCTCAGCAGGAATAGAGGGAGATGTGAGAACTCCCCAAGTATGAGAAGAGGGGCCAGCTGCTGTGGAATAGAGGTTGAACAGCCCCGTTTTGGATCAGAGAGATGTCTATCATCCAGCAAGTTCCTGCATAGATGAGATATTTCCTTGACTCCAGCCTAAGGAGCTGGTGCTGAGACTGTTCCCCTAGAGATCTCCTGTGGAATAGAGACTGGTATGCCCATCACATTGGCTCAGACAGGTACACATTTCTCACCTGATCTCAGCAAAAACAGGATAGTTCCCTGATTGCAGCAGGTGAGGTGGGAGCTGAGCCTGGATCCCGCACATCTGCTGTGGGGATGAAGACTGGAGGTTTTGGCTGAAAGTCTTTAGACTCCTGGGATTGGAAGTATGGGCAAGTTTCACTCAGAGTCTCTATGCAAGCAGCTCTGAACTGGGACCTGAGCTAAGATAAAGAAGGGTTTGGAGAAGCGCCACAGGGCAACTTTCAGGTTCACCATGCACACTGATGTTGGTGGGCAGATGAACATTTCTACCAAGACACCAGTGTGTGATATTCCTTATGGATCTCTCAGAAGATGGTTTTGGTTGCAGGTTCAAAGCCAAAAAGGGCTATACCCAGGCCCCTTGGGAGAGTGGGTGGTGAACTTGGAAGCAAGGTTGGTAGGGTGGATCAGCCACCTTGGTGTCAGTCTTCACATTCAAAATGACCCTCCTAGGTCTTAGTCGCTACTGGGGGTTCATAAACCTGAACCCTGAAGCACTCAGCGAACGCTGAGGGTCCCCACATTTGACTGTGAATGCATACAAAATTCTTGTTGTTCATGTTACCTTCTGTTCTGCCATCCTGATGACATCATTCTGACACATCCCAATTTCAGAAATGTTAAACTGTGGAAAACATATGGGTCTTTGAATAGATAAAACTTACTATCATTGGTTCTATTCAGGTGCCTGGGAATACTTACACTTATTTTCTGTTTTATTTTTACTGTTCACATACTACTTAACATTTACTTAGTTTTAAAAGCCATAGCCAATTTAAAAGGAAGACGCTGTTAGAATTGGAAAAAAAATCATTTGCATATTGCTTTACAGTGTGAAAACTGCTTCCATGTGTCCCAAGTAATTTACTTTTCCAACAGCTCTGCTGAGTTATTATCCCTATGCTCACTTTACAGAGGAGGAAACTGAGGTTCTGAATTATTAAATGGTTAGATTATGAATACGAGCCCCTGCTTATATATGAATATGAATATAGTCTTTGAGATATAAAATGTATGCTTTTCCACTTATTTTTCTATCAATGAAAAAAGAATGAAGGCAAGAGAAAGCCTTGCTGGCATTCAGGAAGAATGAGTGAGGCGAACATCTCCACAGAAATGCAGATTAATGGGCAAGATGGAGATAAAAGAGCTCAAAAACACAGGATCTGGAGTCAGTAAGTGTTGCTGTAAACAGTGTCAGGCCTCTGAATATTCACAGTGGATATTCATGATGTTGATTTGAATATTTGAGAAAAAGTTAACTACTACTTATTGTTCTTGATATTTCTTTTTCAGTATGGAAAAAGTTTAGTTTTAAAAGTTTGACTTCCTGCGGTGGTGCCTGTGCCTCAAAGGAGTAGGGTGCTGGCCCCATATGCTGGAGATGGTGGGTTCAAACCCACCCCCAGCCAAAAAAAAAAAAACTGCAAAAAAAAAAACCTTTGACTTCCCGAGTGGTTAATTAAAAATTATTATTTTGAAAATAATTTTCTTCAGATTTTGTATATAATACATTGTGCTCCCCAAATTGTGACTTTGGCCCCCCATACTAAACTTTCATTGATGTTTTTCTGATGATAAATGTAATATGTATGCGTTACAGCTGATTTGGAACATCCAGAAAGGCATAAAGGAACAGAGAGTCAAAAACTGAAGAAAAAACAAAAACAAAATGCAAACACCTAAAAACGGCCATTGTTAAAATTTGGCATGTCTTTCCATTTCTTTTTTCACACATTCAAAAATATAGCTAATGTTTGGCTTGGTGCCCATAGCACCCTGGTTATGGCATCAGCCACATACACCAAGGCTGGCAGGTTCAAACCCAGTCCGGGCTAGCTAAGGAACAATGACAACTGCAACAAAAAATAGCCAGGTGTTGTGGTGTGAGCCTATAATCCCAGCTACCTGGGAGGCTGAGGCAAGAGAATCGCTTAAGCCCAAGAGTTTGCAGTTGCTGTGAGCTGTGACACCACTGCACTCTACTGAGGGCAACATGGTGTGACTCTGTCTCCCTCCCCCCCCCCAAAAAAATATATATATAAACTGATGTTATACTAAAGATATTTAATATTCTGCATTTCTCCACAGACATAATCACTATGTAATATTCTATTTTAAATAATACCTGGTAGTTTTTTCTCTTTCTTTCTTTCTTTCTTTTTTTTTTTTTTGAGGCTGAGTCTAGCTCTGTCGTCTGGGGCTAGAGTGCAATGGAGACATCATAGCTCACAGGAACCTCAAACTTCTGGGCTTAAGCCATCCTTCTGTCTCAGCCTCCCAAGTACCTGGGACTACAGGCTCATGCTATTATTCCCAGCTAATTTTTTCTATTTTTGTAGAGATGGGGTCTTGCTCTTTCTGAGGCTAATCTCCAACTCCTAAGCTCAAGTGGTCCTCCCACCTCAGATTCCCAGAATGGTAGGATCTCAGGCATGAGGCACTGCACTGGGCACTGAGAATCTTTTTAATGAAATGAATTTCATAAAACAATAAAATCAAATGTAAATGGTGTATGTTCTATATCCAGAAAATTAGGAGTAAGAGTGTGCCCATAGCGCACTGATTATGGCATCAGCCACATACACCAAGGCTGCAGGTTCAAACTAGCCCCGGCACTGTTATTGTCTTTTTTAAGCCACAGATTTTATAAGATATTTGCAAAATACCTGTATTCTCTATGTGTTGCTCATCTCTTTGTAAAATTTTGTAATGAATAAATAAAATGTACATTTAGCTACAATTTCCTATCTTCCCTAAGTCTGATGACCTTTAGGATACCCTAACACCCTGTAGTTAGGATATGAGTATCTGTCTTTGGGAACAGCAATGTCAGAGGCATCTAGCTACAGTAAGTGTCCACACGGGCACACCCAGTGTGGTGTCTGGGAGCAGTCCTTGGACCTTGTGATTGCTCACACATCTTCCAGCCGTGACTCTACATCCACCATTTGAACAAAGCAGATTCTTTTGTTCACTACAATAGAAGGAATTTTGTCATTTGTAGTTCTTTTTTTGTTTGTTTGCAGTTCTAAACCCTGAGACATACACCATCTCCCCCTACCCTCTATGTATCTGTTTTTTCTTTCCATTATAGGGCTATGGCTTATTCTTTTGATCACTTCCTTCATCTTTATCCACCATTGTATCTAGCATCATTTCACAGGGCTTACAAGTGCATCAACTCTGTGATTTTTGAGTTAAATTAAATTATCTTAGAGCAGCCCCAGGCAGCTGTGAAAGAATTATTTACTTTTCTCACGAAAGAAAATGGTTTTCCCATATACTCTTCATAAATAACACTTTTTGAAGATTATACCTTTTAAATTGGCGAGAAAAATCAATACCTCTATAAAATATGAACACAGGTTTTCTGGATAGGACTTGGTAAAGGAAAAGTAGAACAGAAAGATATATTGTTTTGAAAATGTAAAAGAGGAAATTCATATGATTTCTGAAACCCAAGCAAAATGAAAAGTTGCAATTTAGATGGAATGATTTAGTTTAACAGTATCATTTTGTTTGTCCTTGTCTAAGTCCATGTGGCACAGTGGAAATACGAAGGAAAAACTGAGATGCGTTCACTTTCTGTTCCCTTCCTCAGTTCTGTGATTGTGGGTAAATAACAGCTTTTGAAGCTTTGCTTTGTTCATTTATCACAATAAGATTATAACACACTGTCCACCTTAAAAGCTTCTCTTGGGGTTAGCTGACGTTGCTATGGTGCTTTACAACTTGTAGGAAGATTACAAGGAGTGCTTTTTCTTATGTTCATTTTTTTTTTCTTTCCAGAATACTAGCCTTCTCTGAAAAACTTCTACATGCACCAGAAAATTTAGGATTAAAGTTGAGAACATGTAAGTTGAATATCTACTACTTTAATATAAACTTTCCATTTCCATGAAAATTTTTATTGGATACAATAAATAAAATGCCACATATTTGGGAGGGCATAATAGCTATGAAAATGTAGCAGCATCTCTCAATTAGTAATAAAACTTTTTGTTATAACTCTTTGAACTCCAATAGATAGATATTTAAAAATAGCATAAAGAACCGCCAAAAAGAAAACATTATTTCTTTTTCATGGAACTTGGAATCAACATGTGTAATTTAAGGCACAGATAGATTTTGATTGATAGACCCTGTTTTGGGGAGATTCTTGGACTGAGTTCTCTTTCTATCTCTCTTTTTTTTAATTTTCTCTATACATATATATGTGTTTATTTGGTTTCCACTTTTTGCCTTCACCAAATTAAAGAGGCTTAAAATTTAATAACGATAACAATGTTTAAGATAAAGACTAGAAACCAAAACCTTATAAAGTATGAACGAAGATAAATACAACCACGAAAGAAATCAGATGATTGCTGCAACGAAATATTGAGCAATAATAATAATAATAATAATGCAAAAAAAGTAACATTCACATTGTCAGATAAAAGTATTTCTATCATAGAATGCTATGACTCTGAGGTTCAGTATGGAGTCATCAGTTAACTTCTTATTTTTTTCCCAAAGTCTCAAAAAATAAAGAATATTTATTTTTATAAATAAAAATAGAAGATAATTTCAGAAAACAGATCATGCCAAAATCTTATAGACAATAGAAAAAGTAGAAATACTTCAAAATCATTCTACCTCATCTGGCTATACCTGATATTAAAATTGGAAAAAATATATTATTATAAAGGGGAATTACAAACATATTTTGCTTATAAATGAGGATGTAATATTCTAAACAACATATTAACAAGTTGAATTAAAAATTATTGTAAAAATTATTGTTCAAATAATGTACTTTGGTCAAAATTAAATCCAATTTATGTGAGAATCAGTCACTATTTTTCTTTTTTTTTCTTTCCTTTTCCTCACCCCCTCCCTCCTTCTCTCTCTGTCCGTTCTCCCTGCCAATTTCTCTGTGTTGATTTTCATTTGATTTTTTTGGTGTGGGAAAAGAAAATAGACTACTAGAAGCCCTAAACTTATTATAGTCATTCAGTTTAGGAAGCCCAAATGAAAGGTGAGGCTTTTTTTGATAGTGCCGGCAAAGTTTCGAATATTCTCATTGGCCCTCTGTGAGTTATGTGCCTGACCTGGATCCAATCATCAGATCACATGCCCAATACTGTGGTTGGTAAAGTCAGTGGCGAATAATCTTGAAACTCGGGGATTGAGAATGGGTGGGTGGGGAGATACAGGGAGAAATTAGACAGATAGAAATTATGACCACTTTGTACATTTTGAGAAATAGCCACAAGCAATATATTAAGGAATATCTGTAGAAAATACATAAACTTACCTAAATGAAGTCTTGTTCTTGATAGATTTGATTTCTGATTTAGCACTCATTAACTTAGAAACCATTCCCATTATCTCTAGAGCCACAGGCTATTTTGCAGAGTTGCTAAGGATACAAATGAGGTTATGCTCATGCTATCATCAAGGCGGGCCCAAGCTGAGAGAGTATTTCTTTTAGAAGAAACACCCTTAGAAAAGAGTAAAATGCTATATGGTTGCAAGAAGAAAATACTGTGGAATAAGAAGGTTTGTGGCCCGCTTTTTGTGAAATGTTTTATGAAAAGCTCGTAAGCTTTGTAAGAGTTGTTGTTGTCATTTCATTAGAGGTGATGTGGAGGCTACTTTCGAGAAGGTCACACATTCCAGGCGACCCAAAGACACAACAGGAAAGAAAGGGCTCAGAGTATATTAGTTTTCAGCAAGAGGATTTCTATCCATACTACATAGTAAGAGTCAAATACAGGAGTTTCTATCGTGAAGAGCAGGCATGCATAAAAAGGCAGAGACCTGATTTTTGAATTGGGATATGTGGTTCCTTATCCCGGTTCCTTTTGTTTTTTTTTGAATCTCAGTCTTTCGCCCAGGGTAGAGTGCCATGGTGTCATAGCTCACAGCAGCCTCGAACTCTTGGCTCAAGCAAACCTTTTGCCACAGCCTTCTGAGTAGCGAGGACAGCGCTCGGCTATCCTTATCCCAGTTTTTCCAAGAACCTGCCATATATCCTAGACCAAACCCTTGTTTGTTCATCTAAATTCAAATTTCAACATGATGATACCAAAAGCCACTTCCTGCTCAAAAAATTTATACTATTATAAATTCTGTTTTGTTTCTCTTGAAATATGAATTAATATATGTAATATATTTGCACAGTTCAAAACGTGTCATTATCAAAGAAGCACTATGAAATCCTCGCTTCCATCCCTGCCTACATCTATCATGGTCTGTACTGAGCTCCACTTTTGTTGATTTTTTAAATATCTTTTCAGAATTATTATGAAAATTCAAGTATACCATTTATATCCCCCTACCCCATTTCTCTTACAGTGAAAAAAGTGCCTTTTTTCCCCACTGTATTTATCACAGAGTTTTTTCATATCACTATCTAAACCATTTCTTTATTCTATTTATTTATTTTTTCTTTTTTTTTGAGATAGTGTCTTGCTCTATTGCCCAGGGCTAAAATGCAATGTCGGCATCATAGCACACAGCAACCTCAAACTCCTAGACTCAAGTGATCCTCTTGCCTCAGCCTCCCAAGTAGCTGGGATTACAGGCACCCACCACAACAGTCAGCTATTTTTTTTTTTTTTTTTGTAGTTGTCATTGTTGTTTAGCAGGCCTGGGCCAGGTTCAAACCCACTAGCCCCTGTGTATGTAGCCAACACCCTAACTACTGAGCTACGGGGAGCTGAGCCAATGTCATTTTAACTTGTAACTTGTATGTGTAACTTGATGAGAAAAAAATGATTTACAGCAGGTTCCACTCTCTGATTGGAGTTTGTACTTACTCCCCGTGTCTGCATGGGTTTTCTCTGGCTTACTCAGGTTTCCTGCCACATCTCAATGACATGCATGTTAGGTTAATTGGCACGTCTGAATTGTCACAGTCTGAGTGAGTCTGAGTGTGAGGATGGCCTCTGAAAGATGGTGCCCTGTCCATGGTTGGTTTCATCTTGCACCCTGACCTGCGAGGATAGACTCAGGCCATTGGTGACTCTGAAATCAAGTATGTGAGTAAATCATTACTTGACTTGTCTTTATTAATCTCTCTTATGTGTCTGTATGGCTCACATTGATTTTAAAGTTTAATATTGAGGTGTTTTGGTCTTTGTTTAGAAATTTGATGGGGTTTGGGAGACCAGAAATATGCTATAAAAATTTAAATTTAAATTTAAAAATTTCTTGTTTATATCAATTAGCCTATGCTAAAATTGGTTTTGTTATATATCATTTTGCATAAAGTTTCAGTTTTCAAGAATCTATTGAGGACATTAAGTGAGAATGTTTTGTGTTAGAAACAATGCAAGTGGTGAGAAAACTAGGTCAAAGAGTAATGGTTATGTTATTTATATTTTTCAGGACTGCCTTGTCTATGAGTTACCCAATTTATACTCCATATGAAGTACATACTCCAAAAAAATACAAACAAACTGAATACCGTAACAAAAAGAATTATACACCATGACTAGCTGAGATTTATCTCAGGATTGCAAGGTTGGTTTAACCTTTAAAAATCCTTTACCGTAGTTCATCACATTAACAGACTAAAAACAAAAATTACATGATCATCTCAATAAACACCGAAAAAGCATCTGACGAAAACAAACATCTTTTCATGATAGAAACATTCAACAAACTAGGAGTGGAAGGAAACTTCCTCCATCGACAAAAGTCACCTATGAAAACTCACAGCTGTATTTGGTAACAAAAATTGGATACTTTCTCCCTAAAATCAGGACAACTACAAATCTGTCTGCTCTTAACACTTCCATATAACGTTGTTTGGGGGGAGGGGTCTAGCCAAGGAAATTAGACAAGAACAAAAAAAGGCAACCATATTGAAATGGGAGTGAAACTACCTGTATTAGCAGATGACACATCTTTTATATAGAAAATCCTGGGGAGGGAGTCAAGCTGATGAGCTAGAAGCAGCCTTTGCAGGCCACTGTCAAGGAGAGGATTTAAAATTGTAAGTAGATGGTTACCTATGGCCTTCTTGAGAGGACATTGTAAATCATCAGAGAAGTTACAGGAGACACCCTGGATAAAGCAGAAAAGGTGCACTGCAAACTTAACTGCCTTAAACTGGGAGAAGTTTCAGATGAGAAAAACCAGCAAAAGAACTCTGAAAACATGAAAAAACAAGCCAGTTTGACACCCCAAGGAATCACAATAGATCTACAGCAATGGACCACAACCAAAAGGAAATTGCTGAAATGTTAGAAGTGGAATTCAGAACATAGATGGCAAATAAAATGAATGATGGCAATTAAGGGCAAACTAGAGGGAGTCAAGATGATGGACTAAAAGCAGGCTTCGCAGGCCACTGTCAGGCCACTAGGATTGAAAATTATAAGTAGGTGGTCACCTATGACCTTCTTGAAGAGGACATTGTAAATCATTAGAGAGGTTACAGGAGACACCCTGAGTAAAGGAGAGGGTAACAGCAACATCCACTAGGCAAGGTGGAAAAGTGCCTGGGGGAGGCATCCACATATGGGGACCGACAGGAAGAGAGAAACCTGAGACTCCATGCTCCTCCCACAGACACTGCAACCCAAGCTGTAAGGGGGCCCTTCTTACTCTCCTCCCCCGCAGACCTCAGGATTTCTCAGAGAGCTGCTTGGAGATTGTCTAGTGACATTGCATTGGAAAGAGCACAGACCAGTGGCTTCTGTTCCTTTGTTGCTGCAACTGATGCCATTCTGACCCCCTGGTCTATACAGGGCTAACTTTTGCCAACCAGCATGAGAGGGAATGGTGATAGCACTACTGTTTACACAGGCAGGCCCCGGGTTAGGAGCAAGATAGATTCAGTAGTTTTGTCCTTAAGTTGAATTTGTATGTAAGTTGGAACAGGTGCATTTACCTATTACCTCTATTTGTTAGTGTGAGTCATCAGTCAGTTGGATGTTTGTACCTTGGGGATTTATTGTAATCGTCCTCCTTCGTAAGCGCAAGCTGTACGTAAGTCAGATGTTTGTAACTAAGGGACTGCCTGCAATACTCAAAATGTGTAGACACCCCAGTGTTCATCAATAGACAAATAGATAAACAAATTGTGATGTATTCATTCAGTGAAATATTACTTGGATATAAAAATGTGTTCATATGTTCAGATGTATTTATATTCAGAAGGCTAGCTGGAATCAAACTTACGAATATAAATGTTGGTAGCACCATTGTTTATCATGACCAAAAGGGGTAAACAACCCAATGTCCATCAATGGAAAATCAATAAACAAATTGTGACACATCCATATCATGACATATTACTTTGACATTAAACTGGATTATTGACAATGTGCTTCTCCATGGATAAACCTTGAAAATACTATGCTAAATGAAAGAAGCCAGTCACAAAAGATCAACTATATGGAGACCTCACATGTTACATGATTTCATTCATGTGAAAGTGCAGAATGGCTAAATTTATAGTTAGAAAGTATATTAGTGGTTGCTTAGGCCTGCAGAGGGGAGTGGTGGTGGATAAGGGCTGAGAGTGTAATAACCGAAGCATACAAGTTTGCTTTTTTTTTTTATTATTAAATCATAGCTTCGTACATTAGTGCAATCAAGGGGTACAATGTGCTGGTTTCATATACAATCTGAAATGTTTTCATCAAACTGTTTAACATAGCCTTCATGGCATTTTCTTAGTTATTATATGAAGACATTTGGAGGTTGGGGTGGAGGGAGGGTAATTGGTGGGGCCACACCTATGGTGCATCTTAGAAGGGTACAGGCAAAACTTACTAAATGCAGAACAAGTTTGCCTTTTGTGGTGATGAACATATTCCAAAGTTGACTGTGGTGATGGTCATACATATCTGTGAATATGCAAAAAAAATTGAATTGTACTATTTGAGTGTTGAGTTGTGTGATATATGAATTATGTATCAATATATCAGTTAAAAATGCAAAGAAAGATACAATGAATCTTAAGCATCTTTTCTTCTGTTTAGACCATTAATATTTCCATTCAATAAAGTATTTATTCATCCTCATGACAATGTTTCTTTTCTTGCATTTTTATTTTGTTTCATTTTGGCCATTTCTCACTAATTCTGGGAGCTGCTTTTATACATAGGAGATTAGACTTTTGGGTATAAGGTGCAAAATACTTGTTTTTGTTTTTGTTGTTTGCCTTTTGGTTTTGTTTTGTTTCTTTGGCTGTTTGACTTCACTTGAGATTTTACCCCAAGGCAAAGGTCTATAATTACATGTAGGGGGCATTAATCTATAACCACTTTAATGGTTTCTGAATTAGAGTCATAGAAAGGCCTTTCCTACTCCAAGGAAATAATTCTCATATGTTTACTCCTGATTCTTTTATGGTTATGTTTTGATGTTTGCCTTTAAATCTTTAATCTATTTAGTGTTTTCCCAACTTATGTATGAAGTAGGTACCCAGCCTTCTGTTTTAAGTAGCCAACAAGTGGCACCAGAACCCATCAGTACAATTTCATCTTTTCTCCACAGATTTGAAATATTCTCTTCATCAGATAGTAAACTTCCTAACATATTGGGCTCTATTGCTTGACTTTCTATCCTATGCCATTGGTCCATCTGTCTCTTTATGCACCAATATCAAGCCATTTAAATATAGAAGATATGTACATATGGTCCCTGACTTATTATAATTCAACTTGCAATTTTTCAATTTTATGATGGCTTCAGTGAATACTTAAGCTATAAAGTTCAACTTATGATGAACTAATGGAGACACAGGCACATTGTAAGTTGGGGGGCATCAGTAAAATCTATCAGCAAAGATGTTCTTGATTGCTTTTCTTTATAGGAGATTTTTTTGGCTATTCTTGCTTACTTAGCTTTACATATGCACTTTAAAATTAGCTTGCTATTTCCAATGTACAAACAAAAACACAATAAAACTTAAGATACTATCATCAAAAAAACGTGAACAATGAAGAGTTATTTATTCTCACTACACGTGATATGCTCTGTTTTTAAAATTCTGTTCTATTTTATTCTTTTTACTTTTAAGAAGTGTTGATTGCAGCCCTTTAAATTATTTTATAACCCACACATGGGTCTTGACATGCAGTTTGAAACTGGCTTACGGGAAAGCACAGGAAGTATATTAGCCTAGACCCTGAGTGTTTTTCCTAGAACTTAATTTTTTAAGAATATCATGGTAGTAGGAATTGACAACCTTCTGATGTTGATTTTTATTTAAGAGAAAGGGTATCTTTTAATTTGTTCTTTTCTTCTTTTTAGACCTTTAGCAGTTTTCTAAAGTTTTCTTTGAATAAGACATAAAATCTTGTTTTTCCAGAAAAATTTTATCTTTTTATTTGCTGTTGTTACGGCTGTGCTTTTTCTTCTATTCTATCCTTTAGATTATTTTCTGTGGATGTGGATTATTTTGATTCCTGATTTATAATTTGATACCCTACCATATTACTGAATTCTCTAACTATACTAGGTTTTATTAGTTGCTTAGGTTTTATAGGAATATAATTACATCATTTGCAAAATCATCTCTGTCCTCATTTCCAATATTTAGATTTATAATTTCTTTTTCTCGTTGGTGTTGGCTAGTATAATGTTAAGTAAAAATGGGTCTGGTGGGAGTAGTGTTTGCTTTGCCCTAAATTTGGTGCAAATTCCTTTAGTGTGTCACTTTAAGACATTATGCTCTTGAGCTGAAATATATGTCCCCTTATAATTATGGTTGTACATATATTTACATTAAATTACTATCCATTAGATCATCTTTTATTTAGTATTTTTTATGAACAGATTTTTAATTTGTTCAAATGTTTAACTGGATGTTATCAAATAATATTTCCCCTTAGATCTATTAACATACTATAAATTGAGAATTAAACATCCTTGCATTTTTTGAATAAATTCTGTTTGATAACAGTGTGCTATATTTTTAATATACTGGTAATTTAAAGAGGAATTAGTTAGCTGCTTCTTACTGTCTAGAATTATTGTATTGAAATTAGAAAGTATGGTCTGTGTTGTTTTCACTTTAGAAACTTCATTGAAATTTTTCTCTTTGTCTCATCAGTTTTCTTGAATATAACTTGAAAAAATAAGGGTAAATTTTATTCTTTATTTTTGAGGCACTGATTTTTAAGAAGCAGTGTGTCCATAAAGTTCATGTGCAATTTACAATGTAAAACTACTTTAAGTTGCACTCAAACTTTATGGACACCATATATATTAATAATATGCTTTTTCAATTGTGTTGTTTAGATTTTTAATATTGATGTCTTGGACGGAAAGAAGTAAATTAAAGTCTATTGGTGTGTTTTGATCCAATTCTTGGTGGTTCTGACTTCTTAATACTTCTCTAAGTCTCTACTCAGTTATTATAGTTTGTATACTTTCTCTTCTTATCCACTTTTAGTCAATATTATCAACTTTCTTAATATTTACCTTTGTCTTGTTAAAGGATGCCTATTCTTCTATTGATTTACTTGTCACTTTAGATATTATCCTTTGAGTTGCAGTTACTACTGGCAAGGCCATCTTCTAGCTTTATTTTAACTTGTATCTTCTTTCCCATCTTCCTCCACTCATTTATATTAATTGTATTTTTCCTAGGTAATTAGCTCTTATAATATGTATATTCTGTCCTGCCACCTACTCTAAACTTTTTAAAAAATGTCTTTGTTCTGTGATTAGACATCTTCATTCTTGCTGCTACTCATTTTTCTTATTTTTCTTTTCGTTTTCTTCCTTCCTTTCACTCTTTCTTTTTTTAAAAACAGAATTTCACTCTGTCACCCAAAGTAGAGTGCTATAGCATCATCATTGCTCAAAGCAACCTCAACTACCTGGAACTCTTGGGCTCAGGAGATACTTTTTTTTGTTTATTGTTTGGAATTCATTAATGATACGAAGAATTAGGTTGCACTGATTGTGTTTGTCAGGCAAAGTCCTTCTTATAAATGTGTCTTGCCCTCAAGAGGTGTACCATACACCATGACCCTCCTCCTACCCCCGCTCTCCCCGTTCCCTAATTCCCCTACCCTCCACCTTGTATTACATCATATACTCTGCCTTCGTATTAGAATTGAGTACATTGGGCGTCCCATTACTCAGTAGGTAGGGCACCAGCCACACACAGAGGCTGGTGGGTTTCAACCATCTGGGGTACTAAAACAACAATGACAACTGCACCAAAGGAAAAAAAAAATAACTGGGCATTGTGGCGGGCGCCTGTAGTCCCAGCTATTAGGGAGGCTGGAGCAGGGGAATGGCTTGGGGCCAAGAGTTTGAGGTTGCTCTGAGCTGTGATGCTATGGTACTGTACCCAGGACAACAGCTTGAGACTCTGTCTAAAAAAAAAAGAATTGAGTAATTGGATTCTTGCTTCTTCATTCTTGTGATGCTTTACTAAGAAAAATGTGTTCCAACTCAAACTTAACACAAAAGATGTAAAGTCTCCATCTTTTTAATGGCTAAATAGTATTCCATGGTATAATACACTACAGTTTGTTAATCCATTCCTGTGTTGGTGAGCATTTATGTTGTTTCCACGTTTTGGCAATTGTAAATTGAGCTGCAATAAACAGTGTAGTGCAAATGTCCTTATGATAAAATTAGTTTTTTTCTTCTGGGTAGATGCCAAGTAATGGAATTGCAAGATCAAATGGGATGTCAAATTTGAGTTCTTTGAGGATCTATGCATTTTTTGAATAAATTCTATTTGATAACAGTATGTTATATTTTTAATATACTGGTAATTTAAAGAGGAATTAGTTAGCTGCTTCTATGCGTATTTTCTTAAGTGTTCTTGTTAGAAAAGGATGCTGAACTTGTCAAATGCTTTTTCTGCATCTATTGAGAGGATCATATGGTCTTTTTTTTTTTCTTTTTTTTTTTTAATACATGTATTTTATTATTCTTCATTACATTATTTCCCCCCCCACCCCGTCCGTGATAAGACAGAATTGATTTACAGAAAAGAATACAGAAAACACCAAAGCTCCTGGTAGTGGGAGAGATTTCAAGTAGGGAGAGAGAAGCTCTCTCCGTTCCTCTCCCAGTTCTTTTTTTTTTTTTTAAGAGACAGAGTCTCACTTTATCACCCTCCATAGAGTGCTGTGGCATCACAGCTCATAGCAACCTCCAACTCCTGGGCTTACATTTTTCATTTTTTTCTTTTTCTTTCTTTCTTTTTTTTTTTTTTTTTTTGAGACAGTCTTACTACGTTTCCCTGGGTAGAATGCTGTGGAGTCACAGCTCAGAGCAACCTCAAGCTCTTGGGCTTAAGCGATTCTCTTGCCTCAGCCTCCCAAGTAGCTGGGACTACAGGCGCCCACCACAATGCCCGGCTATTTTCTTGTTGCATTTGTCACTGTTGTTTAGCTGGCCCTGGCTGGGCTCGAACCCACCAGCCTTGGTGCATGTGGCTGATGCCTTAACCACTGTGCTATGGGCACCGAGCCCTGAGACTAATTCTCATCTGTAAAATAAAGTTAATAATAGTATACCCACAGATTATTGTGAAGACTATTAAAAACAATGCTATGAGCCCCAGGTACCTAGTTAGCATTCTATAAATGGGAATCATTATTATTGAAAAAAGCTATTCAAGTCTCATGCTTTCTACAAAAGTTCAGAAAATGCAACCTTGGGTGGTGGCTCCTTGGAACATCTCAGGGTGTTCCAGCAGCTCGCTCAAGGTTCAGAAGTTGGAAATCTCCATCACCCAAAGAGATCTGACTTCTGTTTACTGAGATCCCCTTGTGAGCAAACAGAAGAAACTCATCTGAGCAAGGAATCCAAAGGTGTGCACAACGTTGACAGCTGACCCTGAACAACCAGGATGTGATCCCCTGGGGCAGAACATGAGACTATATTGTTGGGGGTGTGGGTGGACAATAGATTCCAGGCACCTGACTCAAGCCAGTCGTTACTGAGAGTGAACTGCCAATCTGAGCAGGAAAGTAGCACAGGAAGAAACCTCATCCAGCTTAAGGTGCCTCAGGGACCTTTGAGCAAAAGAGTAGCCTCATCCAGTAATAGTTAGAACTTTGCTCTGAGGGCCTGGGTTAGAATCTCCTGCCCATGGCTGTCTCATTCCAGCCAAATCTTGCTGGGGATCTGGCATTTTGATATCATACAAATCACACTCTGGGGTAGGTTCCCTTCCTTATGGAAGGTAAAGAGGTTGCCCAGCCAGGCTTACCCATCTGAATTCTGGATATTTTAAAATCTCATGTTTATTGAGGATTAATTTGCATACATTTCATAAAGGTTTAACAAATCAATGCACCCCAGTAACTACCACCACAATCAAGGGAGAGAACTTTTCTATCACCCTCAAAAGTCTGTTTCTTGTATAAGGGCCTCTTGACCTGTGCTTCTTCAAAGAACGGCCTTTTTGAGATATAATTTACCCATTTAAAGTGTTCCATCTAGTAGTTTTGGTAGCTAGGACTACAGGTATGTGCCACTGCCTCTGGTTAATTTTTCCATTTTTAGTACAGACACAGTCTTGCCCTTGCTCAGGCTGGCTTCAAACTCCTGACATCAAGGAATCCTCCCATCTGGTCCTCTCAGAGTGCTTGGATTACAGGTGTGAGGCACCGAGCCACCGGCCCCAACTTTAGAAAATCTTAATCATCCCCAAAAGAGATTCTCTAGCAGTCACTCTCCATTGCCAGCCAACTTCCCTTCTCTCTCCCTTCTCCCAGTCTTAGGCAACCTCCAATCTCCTGTCTACCTCTTTAGCTCTACCTGTTGTGGACATTGGATGCAAATGGAATCATAGAACTTGTCGCCTCTTGTGTGTGGCTTCTTTCACTTAGAATAACATAGGCTATATCAGCACTTGACCCTGTCTTACGATTGCACATATTGTTCTCTTGTATGTATATATCACGTTTTGTCTATCCTTTAATCGGTTAATGGAAATTTGGATTTTTTCCACCTTTGGAGTGTAATAAAGTTGCTGTAAACATTGGTGTACGGTTTTTATGTGGATATATGTGTTCATTTCTCTTGGGTGTGGAATTGATGTGTTATATGGTAACTCTATGCTTAACATTTTGAGGAACGACCAGACTCTTTTCCATAGAGGCTATCCCATTATATATTTCCATCAGCAGTGTATGAGTCTCCCAATTTCCTCACATTCTGGTTAGCCCTTGTTACTTCCTTGGTTTTTTCTGTCATTTTGATCACAACCATCCCAGTGGGTGTAAAGTGGTCTCTCATTATTTGCATTTCTTTGATGGCTAATGATGTTGACAATCTTTTCATCTGTTTATTGACCATTTGTATAATTCCTTTGAGAAAATGTCTATTCAAATCTTTTGCCAATTTTTAAACCGGGTCTTTGTATTATTGAGTTGCAAGAGGTCTTTCTATGTTCTAGATATAAATCCTTTATCAGACGAATACTTTGCAAAAAAGTTCCTTCATTCTGTGGATTTTCACACTTTTGATGGTCTCTAATTCTGGACTTTTTTGTCTCTGACAACTTTATCCCTTTTCAACTTCAGGAAAATCGTGCTCAGAGACTCTTGGATATGGAAGAAGACTTTAGAAGGAAACTACTACCTCTCCTGCACTCTTCAGATGAGGAAACTAAGGACCAGAAAGATTAGGTCATATGTTCCATAGCTAGTTAACAGCAGCATGAAAATTAACATGTTACCAGTCAAGATGCTTTTGGTCACAAATGTCAGAAAAAAACATCCCCAAGTGACATAAACAAAGGTGACGTAAAGAACATTAACAACAAAGGTTGAAATCCCCAGGATTTCTCTTACTGTGTAATACTAGAAATGTATTTGTTAGTGTTGGTGATGGTGGTGAGCAGAGAAGGTGGATTACTGGCCAGGTCATTGCAGTGATGGGCCAGGATGGATGGAAACTGAGCAGAAAACAGCAACCATGGGAGTGCAGGAGGGGAGACTGTGGCATGGGCAGGACTGAAGTAGAAGGTGACAGAGATGGGGACCCGGCATAGTTCCTACAAAGAGATAAAGCTAAAGTATGAGAACAACAGAAGGACAGCAAGATAAGCTCAAAGTTGATCAGCAGGCAGAGATGAGGACCAAAGTAGCTGATGAAGGTCTGGGGCTATATGAAGATTACAGACTACTGAATCCTGTAGCCCCAAGGCAAGTTTTTGATTAGAAGAAATAACTTAAGTTCCTAAAGGCCCCTCCCATGAGGTAGCACTATGTTTTCAAAGATCTGACTCTGCGTTGGCTCTGCTGGCATTACCCAGCCAGGAATTCCAGTGCTCCTTCCAGACCAACAATGGAAGGGTCCTCGACCTCTCTTGGTTCTGTTGTATGACCCTAATTATTTTGTACGAGGCTTCTAATTATTTCAATATGTGACAATGTGTGGCAGTTTGTATTCAACAGAACCCTTTACCGCCCTCCGGCACCAGCCTCTGTCAGCAGATTCTGAAAACTGTGTTCTTGTTTGAGATCTTCAAGAAGCACAAGGTAAAACCAAGGAAAATAAAACAAGATCCTTAACCTACCCACGTGAGAAAGTGAAAAGCCAGGAACACCACCAAGTCCCTTGAACTACCATCTAGAAAGAGAAAGAGGAGGGTGGGGGAGAGAAAGAGAGAGAAATGGTTTGATTTTGTTTTTTAAAAAACAGACTAAAAGGAGGAATGTTGGAGCCAGTGACCAAAATTATGGAAATGAAGGTAAATAATGTTCCAAGAAATAAATCACCAACCATAAGAAAGAAGGAAATAAGAGCAGCAGAAGAACAAACAATCCACTCCCTGAAGAAAGAATGAATATTTGTATAAGCCAAAAGGACAACAGAGAACCAGAACATGTCACCCCCAAATCAGTGGACATTTGTTTAATTAATATCAGTGGATGTCCTGGGTCACTTTGCTTCCTGTTAGTTTAGTCATAAAAATAAAACAGGCTTCACAATGTCCTATGACTATATTATTCTAGTCAAGTATTTATCTAGGCAGTAAAACTCTTAATCAGTGGCTTTCAAGCATTTTTTAGCTTTAAATTATGGTAAGAAGTATATTTTCCATCAGAATCCGGTACACACACAAACACAATAATGGAGTTTCATATTTAATTACTTTTACTACAGGGAACACATTCTGATATTTTCTTTGTAGCCTATTTTATTCTATTTCTCATTATTTAAAATGCTACTTGAGATACACGAGGTTGATTTTATGACTCACTAATAGGTTGCAGTTCACAGCTTGAAAATATTTATTAAACAGCCTGATGTGCAATGTTCTACTTTTGAGGCCAACACCTGCCTCTGCTGCTGCTGCTGAGAAATCTCTGACCTGCGTGACAGTGGAAGCTTTATTCAGTTCAAGCCCACCAAGTTTCTAGAATGTGAACTGGACTTCCCAGCTATGTTTCCAGTGGTTTCTCTCCCATCTCTTAGGGGGATGTGGTTTCTATCCCTCCTCTAAATAGGCTGGGAAGCTCCTGCTCTTGGCAAGGCAAGAAAGAGCCCTTAGCATAACTTCTGCCTCTGCTCACCCATCTTCCCCTGGTGGTGTTGTCCTTGGACACTACCAAGGCACCAGGATGGGGTCCATCAACACTTGTGGTTAAAGTTGGCCTTAGCTCTGGCTCCACGCAACCAGACTTGAGTCCCTCCTGGTTCTGTGACTGGCCATGGTATCCCTGCTCAGTACTTCAACCATCTTGCAGAGATTTTGCTGCAAACCCTTGCTCTCAGATCACTGTCCCCATACCCATCTCTGTGCTTGTATGCAGGAGACTCCTCAATCTGAGGGCTCCTACTTTTCAGCTAACAAGGATTGTGCTAGTATAACCACACAGAAATAGAGATGCTATCTTCAGAGAAGCTATTCTGTCTCCATCCAAAGTGCTGGAGTTGAGACTTCTCTTTGGACTAGTCCCATGTTCAAAAGCAATGACCACAGATGCCCCCTGGCTTAGGGTCCCACCCTGTTGCCCCAGGACACCTTCCCCAGTAGTTTCACGTCTCTTCAAACTCATTCCATATTCAAAAGCAATGACCACAGATGCCCCTGGCTTAGAGGGCATCTAAGACTAGTCCCAGGTTCAAAAGCAATGACCACAGATGCCCCCTGTTGCCCCAGGACACCTTCCCCAGGAGTTCCCATGTGACATTACCTCTCCCATACCATGTGTGTGGTGGGGGAAGGAGAGAAGTTGACCTGAAGGTGTGGGAGCAATGGAAACCCCCAAAACCCTCTTCACTGACCCTGAGCCAAAGGGAATAAGCTTTGTGAAATAAATATGAATCTGGGTCTAAAATAATAGTCATAGATTACAACATTGAATTGGATTGCTATATAAAACTCATTCAAAAGTAAAATCATCTTTCCTTAAAATGACATTGTTGTGGGTTTTGAGCATACTCATTAACTCTCGGCAAAAAGGAAGGGGCTTTGGTATTATACACATATACGGACGTGTTCAGGGTCTGAGCAGAGTACCATCTACACAGCAAAGATGCTTGCTGTTTAAATACAGAAGAGTTTAAGAACATTAATTTAGCTTATGAACTAAACGAATCTTAGCATCAGGACTAGAGTTTATCTGATCTGCTGTCACTACTTTTTGTTTTCCACTTTTTTGGATTAGTTATGGATTCATTTGTCTGCAAATACCAGAATATCAATTTCAGCAACTTAAACAGAGAAGGAAAGAAGGATCTATGGATTTTTATCACACAGCACAGTGTCTGGAGGTATGCAGCAGCTGGCTTTGGTTCAGCAGCTTGGTGAGGTCAGACCTCATTTTCTCCGGTTCTCTTGGCCTTTCCTCATGATTTTAAGACGGCTTCTGCAGCTCTACACATTACAGCTGCATTTCAGGCAGAATAAGGGAGAAGGTGGTCACCAGCTCCATCAGTCCCTTCCTATCAGGAAATTATAAACTCACCCAAACACCCCAGAAGGGAATTTCTCTGTGATTTAAGGTTAGAATCAGGTCATCTGCTCATCCCTAAATAAAATTGAGGTGTGGTTAAAAGAAAGCAGAGGATAGATGTTAAGTAGGCATTGGGAGTGACAGGCCGATTTCCTCAATCAGGGGCCATTTGTACTTGCTTGAAAATCTTCAGGGAGAGGGGCAAGTCTGTTCTATTTTTGACAGGTCTAGAAGAATGTTTTTATTTTGAATCAGAATCACCCTTCTTCTGGCTTATCCCCTTGGTTGCTGCTTCTGCCCTGTGGGAGCTATGCAGATGAATTTGAGTACTTCTTGGTGACAGCCATATCTGAAGACGCCTGTCATATCTCTAACTCATCTCTCATCCACATGAAGCATCTCCAGCTGGGTCTTCATGAGACGTGGCTTCAAGGCTTCTCGTCTTTCAAGGTTCTCTCCTCTGAGTGTGCTTCTGCTTATCAATGTTTCTATTGGACTTCATTGCCCCACATGACACCCCTGGTCAAAGCCAGAGATATCAGACAGTCATCTCCATTGTTCTGGGTTATCACTAAGGTGGTTCAAGTTTGCATCACTTTCTATGCAGTCCCTTCTGGTGTCTCAGCCAACTACAGAACGTGAGTCTATGATCACGCCATTGCAATCCAGCCGGGCAACAGACCGAGACCCAGTCTTTTAAGAAAAAAATCACGAATCTTTTCCAGCCCTTTATCTTCTGTTATTTATGTAATTGGTCTAAGGATCCTAGAACAGAATTTGTATTTATTAGTAGTATATTTTACTGTGTGAGATGTGATTGTGTTTTTAGTTTATTGAGTTCTTTTCAGATATTAAAACTATTTTCAGAGCATCCTTCCTTCTAGATTGACATTGTCTGCAAATGTGACAAGGCATAAATTTATACTCTAAATTTATACTCTTTCTAACTCCCAGAAGGTGAGAGTAGAGTTGTTCCACCTGTCCCCCAGATGGCTTTCGAAGTAACCCGAAATCCAGCATTCAGTTATTTTTATTTAATATTGCCTTGAGCGACATCAGGTAATGACTTAAAATGAATTGCGTATATAATAAAATCTAACAAAGGCCGGGTATTATAGCTCACACCTGTAGTCCTAGCACTCTGGGAGGCCAAGGCAGGAAGACCCCTAGAGCTCAAGAGTTGGAGGTAAGCCTAAGAAAGAGTGACACCCCATCTCAGAAAGTCTGAGAAAGAGTGACACCCCAAAAGTAGCCAGGCACGGTGGCAGGTGCCTGTAGTCCTAGCTACTTAGGAGGCCGAGGCAGGAGGATCACTTGAGCTCAGAAGTTTGAGGTTGCTGTCACTTACAGCAAATGTGTTCTATACAAATTAGCAATGGAAGTGAATGATAATATATAATGGTTTGACACATAATAAGCAGCAACACCTATAGTTGATAAATATCGGAGATTTTCCTCACTTCCGTTGACTATCAACTTAGCTAAAGTTAATTTTGTTAGACTCTCTGTAGCAACCAAAAAAACCACCTTGCCAGATAACAGATAGTGTTGCAGAAGGAGGATTTCAAGGCAGGCTATTTATAGGATTTGGGGTCAGGCTCAGGTAGTACGAGGCTGATGTTTCATTACAGAGAACCACCTGACACTGAGTGGAGTTTATGACATAAAGTGTAAGACCGGTGAACCCACGAAGGGAAGGGTTTGGATGTAAGCTTTTGTCTGATAGGCAAGCTCGTTTCTCAGGTAAGCGATCCATCTCCTAATAGAAGAACCGCTTTCCCACATGAGCCAACTGTTTCCCTGAATAAACTGGTCTGCAGGAATCTTCTGATGCAGATAGTGAACTTCTTTATTGTTTACCTGTATCTTCCCGGACAATAATTTCCAGAACATGTTAACATAGGTGTCATCAGTTTTCACCTCCGTCATATTCTTGGACACAACCTGAAAATTTTCTATTTGAAAAATGCATGTTCAGTTATCTTTAAGGAGTAAAATAATTCATGTATTATAAAGCATTATTTTCAACAGATAAAAGAATCTGCCTCTTGTTGGGCTAGAAAGACCACAGACTCATCGATAGTCCTAGCGCAAAAAGTATCCATAAACCTGTGGTCAGTACTTGGTGCTGATCACTTTGTGGTCGGAGGTGTAGTTTCTGGGCATGCCCCCCAAAAATTTGCTGTTTCGTGACCATGATTATACCTATAACTTCAACTTTTCCATTATGACTGCTTTTCATCCAAGAGAGAACAAATGTGAGAGACTTGGATGAATAATCACTGAATGAAGAAAATCTATCTTCATCAACATCAACAGAGCTCCAAGTATATAACCTTCACAAAAACATTTCTTGCAAAGCTCAGTGTAGTGGCCACAAAGCCAGCGTGTTTTTCACCTGACATCAAGGTTTATGTAAGAGTTAACTGCATTAGGAAATATTAATGTGATAGTAAAAGAAATCTCCATATCAACACTGGACATCAGAATGGCAGTATGTGGGAAGCAGGGTGAATAGACAGGTGTGAAGCTGCCAACCTAGACGATTTTTCTCTAAATAAACAGACTGTGCTAAAATAGCAACTTTCTCCCTAATAGCAGATCAGCATTTCTTAAAATCAGACTATCATATTTCCTGCAATAGCAATCACTGGTTTGATGACATAAGCATCATTTCTGCTTCTCATTTTGAGAGGAGTTAAATTCCATGGAAATTTTCAAGCATGGGAATGTATTTTGGTATAACGTTTTCTTGCCATTGACACAAGAATAAAGACCAAAGAAAAACAAAGTTCTCTCTTGAGAGATTCTAAAGAACATTACTCACAGCTTTAAAGAAAAAAAGCTCTTAAAGAACAACCTAAAGTGACCACTCACAACTGTAACCTTGTTGGTTATTATCCAGAGAAAAGTAAAAAGAAGTGTGTTTATAACTGTGTATAAGATGCATCTTTATATATAAAACTTAAGAAGTCTGTCTGAGAGTGGGTGGGAGGTAGGGAAATAACACCTGCCCCAAGGATAAATACTCAGATATTCGCAAGGTCACAGACCCTGGGTTAATTTGGGGATGGATTCCTTCTCCTTGACCACTTTAGTCATATGACAACCTGAATTTGTCAGTTCACTTGGCTGATTCCACATGCCTTTGGGTCTTTAATGCTTCCAAATGATAGAATTTGCTTTCTGTCAGTGTCACAGAAATTTGATGGGGATGGTGGGAAATGCACTGGGTTCCTCTGACTCTACCTTCCTAGGCTGGCTTTAAACAGCAATCTGCCTCCAGAATCCAGGCTTTTTCTACTGCTGATTTACTCACTCACTCAGTAACAATCTAGAACTTTCTATATACTTGTGTCAGCCAGAGACGCTGGAGAAAACAGATGCAGCAATTAAAAGAGGTAATTTAAGAAGTGCTTAGTAAACAGATTACATACAAGGTTCAGGCAAAGCCATGCACAGTAAGTGAGCCCTGTATTCAAAGCAATTAGGGAGACTGAGATGGGAGGATCACTTGGGCCAGGAGTTTGAAACCAAACTGAATGACACAGCGAGACCCTGTCTGTCTCTACTAAAAACAGTAAAATTAACTGGGCATGGTGGTGTGTGCCTGTAATCCCAGCTACTTAGGAGGCCAAGGCAGGAAGGTGGCTTGAGCCTAGGAGTTAGAGGGTACAGTGAGCTGTGATGATTCCACAGCACTCCACACTGCGTGACAGAGGGAAATACTGTCTGAAGAAAAAAAAGGGGGGGTTCAAGTAAAGTGAGGACCCATTAGGAATAATGTAGTGGGGCATTCTTACCAGTCCTGAGCCTGAAGAGACAGAACGGAGCAGTTACTAAAACTTTTACAGCCCCTCCCTCTGTGGAAAAGGCCTCCTCCTAGAAGTTGTGGTCCTTGCCTGAAGGACTTAGCCAGCCTGCAGCAACCCTGCCAGGAGGAAGCCAGACAAATAAATACCTGGTCCCCATTCTCTCCCCTCTGTCTGCTCTCCTGTCATTGTCTCCCATTGGTAGGATCCGGAAGCTAATAGTTGTTAACTGTCTGCACCTGTCCTTTACACCGGCCCCTCCGAGGCCCTGGTGGGCCCTAGCAATGTTCACATGGCCATAGGGGTTTGGAGACTTTGCAGATGTTATAGATTTCACCTGCAGAGGGTTAAGGCTGGTGTCTCTTCATAGCCTAACTTACTCTGCATCAAACTTCTCCCCTATCAGGGCATGCTGGGAATGATCATGGACACTTGAGGGGCCCAGCTGGGGGATGCTGAGTTAGAGATATGTTTACTTCGTGTTTGGGGGAAAACGTACCCAGTATGCTTCCGTGTCTTTGCCTTCTCAGGAATACTCTCACCATCCTCTGTGCTGAACCAGCTAGCATTATGGCATGGAGTGCAGGGCCAGGGTTTTGTGTGTGTGTATGTGTGTGTGTGTAGAGGGAAGGAGGGGGCCGAGAGACGGACTTGAAACAATCCAGAATCTGGTCTGGGTAGAATTGCTTCAAATCTTACAACTCAATTACAGAAAAATTAAAACACTTTGGCAATGTATTTCCCAAATTGGACAAAAATACTAGAAATTTACGTGATATCACCAATAACAGGTTATGAGATAAAAGAACTTTTTTAAAAAACAGCACACCATGTCAAAGAGGAAATTGAATTACTGAATTTCTTCTTTGTAAATAATATTACAAAATCCATAAAGGAGGCACTCAAGAGAATGCAGGCAAAAACTGTAGAGAAAAATGATCGTAGAGGAATCACAGGTGGTTCATTAACAAGAAGTATGATGCTTGTCAGGATGTAATTATTTTTCTCACTCAAAATAAGTATTTGCTTTTGTATGTTATTTTGTATTCATAATTTTGTAATCTTTTGCATAAAGATGGCTCTAAAGCTGGTCTAAGCTCCGAGGCCCCAACACGATCTGCTCCATCCCTGGCTCAAACCCTCCTGAAGCCAGAGAGCAAGGGAAACTGTTGGTAGTGCCATGAGCCAGCCTCCCAGGGCACAGAGCAGAGGAGAGGGTGGAAAACAATTGACACAGGACAACACCAGGCCCTCTGGTGTTGGATTTATAATGAAAAACAATTCGGACTTGATTCCCACCCTTGAGAAGCTTACAGTCCAGTGAGAGAAAGATGCTTGTAACTGGAAATTATTACAATGCAGCCTGCCAACACGGTGTCAGGGGAGCCCAGGGGGCCTCTGGGAGCCCTAGCAGGAGACTTGTGTCCGAATGACAGGGAGTGAAAGAACGAGTCATTCCTCAGAACATGCCCTGAGATCTCAAGTGAAAGGGGGGGAGAGAGAGAGGCAGGGCAGAGCAGAGTGAGCTTTTCAAAAGGGCCATGGCACACAGCTGTGCGACCTGGGCCCCTCACCCTTAGTTATGAGATCCAAACGAATCTGCAATTTCTGTGGTTCCTTTTATCCCTTAATATTTAAAATATTATAACAATACTTTAATATTTTTTCTTTTAATGAAAGTAATACATATGGGCCGGGCATGGTGACTCATACCTGGGAGACCAAGGTGGGAGGATCCCTTGAGCTCAGAAGGTCAAGACCAGCCTGAGCAAGAGCGAGGCCCTGCCTCTAATAAAAATAGGAAAACTAACCAGGCAATTGTGGCAGGTGCCTGTAGTCCCAGGTACTCTGGAGGCTGAGGCAGGAGGATCACTTGAACCCAAGAGTTTGAGGTTTCTGTGAGTGAGGCTGATGCCGTGGTACTCTAGCGTTGGCAACAGAGTGAGACTCTGTCTCAAAAAACAAAAGAAAACAGTAATACATATGAAAATTACAAACTATTTAGAAAATACAGATGTATGAACTAAAAAGAAAATAGTCTTAATACTATTAACAACCACAGTTAGCATTTGGGGGCATACCTGTCTAGTCTATGCTCCATGAATCCCTCCCCATGAATCCTTGTAAAGGTTATCACACTACACATAAGCATTCGTAACACCGAATAATGGTAGGCATGGGAAAGAAAAGGAAGACCACAGGTGTTGTGTCAGAAATTTGGGTAATGTGAAGTCACAACTGTCTATCTGCAGGTGATGGCACCAAGTCAGCTAGAACCTGACATCTTTGATGCAAACATAAAAAAGAAAAAAAATAAATAAAGGAAAGCAGGTTTAACACTTAAGGAGATAAAGGAGGTTGCTGTAAGCCCTATAACCAAGAAGTTTCTTTGTCTATACAAAGTCCAGAAGGACTCAACAGGCGTAGGATGCAAATGTAACCCAGTTCACTCCATGACCCAAACGGTCCATTTCATAACAGTGTTGGCCTCAAAGGAGCATAGCCCACCCATCAAAGTATTTCAGAAAATCTCAAGTTCTTGGTCTCTTGAACCACAAGGGATATACACCTCATAGCAATGCTGTGACTTAGAGTTTTTCCCCTTTCCCAGCAAGCTCATTTAAAGTTGGCAGATCCTTCTGCTATTCAGCAAACCCCTGGGGGGACCGTGGGGTATACACTCCCCCAGGCCTTAGCCAGTGCACTTCTTCACTTCTTTTCCCTTCTCCATTTCTTCCAGATGGAGAAGAAAATGCCAAAAGGGGCCAGTCATGCAAGGAAAGACCCTTGTGGGAAGATCAGGAGAGCAAAGAACCCAGGAAGGAAAGCCAAATTCGTTTTTATCAGGTGGGGAGGCCGAATCTGGGTGCATTCCCAGGATTCTTTTTTTTTTTTTTTTTTTAGAGACAGAGTCTCACTTTATCACCCTTGGTAGAGTGCGGTGGCATCACAGCTCACAGCAACCTCCAGCTCTTGGGCTTAAGTGATTCTTTTGCCTCAGCCTCCCGAGTAGCTGGGACTACAGGCACCTGCCACAATGCCCAGCTATTTTTTTTGGTTGTTGCAGTTTGGCCGGGGTGGGGTTTGAACCCACCACCCTCGGTATATGGGGCCAGCGCTCTACTCACTGAGCCACAGGCGCTGCCCCCAGGATTCATTTTTATCCATCACTGTTTGTAAAGGAAACCACAGTCTTGTCTGTTGATGGTGTTCCCTGTGGAGTCTCAAAAAGGAGAGTCAGAGAGCAGCGTGGCGTTGGTGTTGGGGCGGCTCAGCTCTGCCCCACACAAATCTGGGCCTCGTTTTGAACCCCTCCTATCACCCACCCCGCATCCACTGAGTCCTGTTCTCTCTGTCCATTCTCCAACTCTCACGTCTTCTCTGGTCTTTCTGCCACCACCCTAGTCTTGCACGTTGCCACCTCTCACCTGCACTCATGAAGGGACTTCCTTGCTGTGACCCTGTTCCAACCGGAATAGACAAGATGCAGAGGAAGAGAACGGCAGGCACTCAGAGGTGTCTGAACCAGTGACTTGGTGTGACATGTGCACTCACAACTGGCCCAGAGCAAGCCATGGCAGAGTGTCCAAGAGGAGTCAACAAAACTGGAAGGATCCAAGGACGAACTGGGAGCTAAACAGAGGCCTGCGTCCAAGGAAGGGGAGCTTCACCACGGATGCACTGAGATGGAAGCAAGACCTTACAGGTGGCTGAACAATTTCCAGTCCCCAGGCAGGGCCAGCACCTGAGGCCAGGACTGTATGAGCTTCTGGGAAGTGTCTACATAGGGATGTTTTGTCTCTTGAAGAATTCCTCAAAGTCACCTTCAGGGCTGTCTGAGTGAGCTTCCGGAGATCAAGATCTGGTTACACTCGAGGTCCACTTAGGGTAGAGGTTTTAAACCTTTCAAAAGCTTTTCATTTTCTGCATATAACATCCAGAGGGGCTGTGACAGGCAAGAGCTGGTAGCTCTCCCATCCTCCCACCTGCTGCTTGCTGTTTTGTCACCAGTTTTCCATGAAACCTGAGCTCCCCAGGCTGTCGCTGACCTCAGAGCCCTCACTCACACTGTTCACTGAGAGTCCTGCCGCTCCGCCAGGCTCCCTCTTGGTCTTTCTTATCCTCTGTACAGCTTTTCCCATCACAACTTTCAGTCCCTTCGAAAGCCCATCCCAGCCAAAGCTGATCACTTGTTCCTTCTCACACCATTTTATTTTACACATGCTCCTATTCAACCGCCTCTCCAATCCCATTAGAATGATACCTTGCATTTTGGGAGACTGAGGTAGGAGGCTTGCTTGAGGCCAGGAGTTTGAGACCCACCAGGGCAACATAGCAGCACCTCGTCTTGTTAAAATAAGCCCCGTGTAGTGGCTTGAACATGTAGTCCCAGCTATTTGTGAGGTTGAGGCAGGAAGATGGCTTGAGTCCCAGAGTTCAAGGCTTCAGTGAGCTATGAATACTGGCAGTGCACTGCAGCCTGGATGACAGAGCAAGACTGTTTCTTAAAAAAATAAAAAGAGAAGAAGAAGATTAGCTTGTTGTTTACATGCAGGTCACAAGAGTGATCGTGCGCAGGTAGCTTAGGTAACAGGGTTAAGAATGTTTATTGCTGTAGGGCGGCTTTAACTATACCGGCTTACTGGAGCTGCCATAATGAAATCTCACAGATTGGGTGGCTGAAACAACAAAAATGTATTTTCTCACAGTTCTGGGGGCTGGAAGCTCAAGATCAAAGTGTCAACAGGGTTGTTTCCTGCTGAGGCATCCATCCCCGGTGTTGTTCTCTTCTAAGGACACAGGTCACATTGAATGACAGCCCCACTCTAACGGCTTCCTCCTAAATTAATCACCTCTTTAAGGACCGTTATCTCCAAATGCAGTTACCTTCCTTGGTTCTTGGGGTTGGGCCTTCAGCACAGTTTAGCCCCTAACAGAGCCCAAGGCCAGAAGCTGTACCAGGGAAGGAGAAGACCACGTCACACTTGCATACCGAGGAGACGCCCGAAAGCAGAGTGAATTGGTGGCTCTGCCTGGCTTATGGGAGCAAGACTGGGGTATCGCCTGAACCCCAGGCAGAAATGTATGTGGAAGGTGGGCTCTTCCCTCGGTGGGAAATGCACCTGTGGTGACATTTGCACGTATCTCTTCCTAGGCCTTGAGGCTCTTGAGGTCAAGGACTACAATCCATCCATCTCTGCATCGTCAGTGTCTGGGAGTGTGGAACAGCCAAGGAACACAGCAAATTCTGGTAAAGGAAAGAATAAGCCTCCTGATGTGATTACAAATGAATTAATTCCTTGTTTTCAAACCATCTGTGAGCTGGGTCACTGGGAAGGCCGATGTTCCCTTCAGTTCTATGTTTGTTTTTATCTTGTTCTCAAACTTTACTTCCTGTCCGCTACCCCTCAAGGCACACACAATTCACACATACACACATATAGTTTCTTTCTTTTTTTTTAATTATTTTTTATTGAGTCATAACTGTGTACAATGATTCAAGCTTGGAGTACAGTGTGCGGGCTTCCCATACAATCGGAGATATTTTTATCCACCTGATTAATGTAACATTCATGATATTTTCTCATTT
>CAUYRH010089494.1:0-15704 GCA_963574655.1 Perodicticus potto | reverse complement strand
TTTGAGACAGAGCCTCAAGCTGTCACCCTGGAGAGAGTGCCGTGGCATCACAGCTCACAGCAACCTCCAATTCCTGGGCTCAAGTGAGTCTCTTGCCTCCACCTCCCAAGTAGCTGGGACTACAGGCGCCCGCCACAACGCACGGCCATTTTCTGGTTGCAGCCGTCATTGTTGTTTGGCGGGCCTGGGCTGGATTCGAACCCGCCAGCTCAGGTGTACGTGGCTGGCGCCTTAGCCTGTTGAGCCACAGGCGCCGAGCCAATAAAGGGCATTCTTAAGGCAGGAAGAAGATGGTCTCAGCCCCCAGGTAGAGGCCAGAGTGGGCTGCAAAATGCTGGTGGGTGGGCAAGTGGGCAGGCAGGCAGGCAGGCAGGTAGACAGACAAGGTGCTATGGGAATGAGGAGAGGGTGGCCTGGCCAGGGAAGAGGGCACCCGAGCCCAGCCTACCCAATCTCTCGGCTACATTCCTTGCCCTGATACAGTCAGGGGAAACACATCCAGTGTGTCCTGGGGTAGGAAAATGGCTTTTTCAAAAAATAGTTTCCTATAAAGCATCAAAAAATCTCAGAGAAAACCTCGGCAAAAGTTCCCTTCTCTCAAATATTTGGCATTGGCAGCGGGGCTGGCATGGCTTGCTCTGACCCCAGCTTTCCTATTGCTGTGGCCCGGCCTGGCCCGTTCCTAGGGTAGCTCCATGGTCCCTGCTGTTACCTCAAGAGAGGTTAGCAGGAGGAAGGAGTTTGCAGGTGGGCTTTGAGGTGTCCCTGGGTCCCTGTCTGGAAGCTCAAGTCTTTGGTAACTGGGAAGGAGAGGAGGAGATAAGCAAAGCATTAGGAGTTGGGACGGGGTCCAGTGGGCACCTTCATCACCGAGAATTCAGCCGTGGGGCCACCTGTGAGGGCAGAGGGAGAAGTCCAAGTGGTGAGGGGAAGGGACAGAAGGTGCTCTGGGTACTTGCATTCATTCACAGGTTAGATACAGGCAGTACAGGCTGGGGCCTAGTGGCCTGTCCTGGACACTCTGATCCTACCCCCATAGAATGCCTGCTATCCTGCCAGACTGGGCCTCGCCACCCATCTTACATATCCCCAGTCGCCCCAGATTGTCCTACATTCTCATCTTTTTTTCTTTTTTTTTTTTTTTGAGACAGAATCTCACTCTGTCACCCTGGCTAGAGTGAAACGGAGTCATCATAGCTTATAGCAACCTCAAACTCTTGGGTTCAAGTGATCTTCTTGCCTCAGCCTCCCAAGTAGCTGGACTATATTGTCCACCACAATGCCTGGATAGTTTGTCTCAAAATAAATAAATAAATAAATAAAAGGCGGCGCTTGTGGCTCATCAAGTAGGGCACCGGCCCCATATACTGAAGGTGGCGGGTTTAAGCCCGGCCTCGGCCAAACTGCAAAACAGAAAAATAGCTGGGCGTTGTGGCAGGCGCCTGTAGTCCCAGCTACTCAGGAGGCTGAGGCAAGAGAATCGCCTAAGTCCAGGAGTTGGAGGTTGCTGTGAGCTGTGTGACACTACGGCACTCTACTGAGGGTGACAAAGTGAGACTCTGTCTCTACAAAAAAAAAAAAAAAAAAGTCTCACTATGTCACCTTCAGTAGAGTGCTGTGGTGTCACAGCTCACAATCACCTCAAACTCTTGGGCTTAAGTGATTCTCCTGCTTCAGCCTCCCAAGTAGCTGGGACTGCAGGCACCCGCCACAACGCCTGGCTATCTTTTGGTTGTAGTTGTCATTGTTTTTGTTTGTTTGTTTTGAGACAGAGTCTCACTTTGTTGCTTTTGGTAGAGTGCTGTGGCGCTCTAGTGCTGCTGCTGCATACCTCACAGCAACCTCAAACTTGGGCTTAAGCAATTCTCTTGCCTCAACCTCCCGAGTAGCTAGGGCTACAGGTGTCCGCCACAATGCATGCCCAGCTATTTCTTTGTTTTTAGCAGGCCGGAGATGGGTTCGAACCCACCAGCCTTGTTGCGTGTGGCCAGGCACCCTACTAACTGAGCTACGGGAGCCACCCTGTAGTTTGCCATTGTTGTTTGGCAGGCTCAGGCTGGATTTGAACCCGCCAGCTCCATGTATGTGGCTGGCGCCCTACCTGCTGAGCTATAGGCACCTAGCCAGTTTTTTTAATTTTTAGTAGAGACAGGGTCTTGCTCTTGCTCAGACTGGTCTTGGATTCCTGAGCTCAAGGGATGCTGCACTTCACCCTCCCAGAATACTAAGATTTTTTTTTTTTTGAGACAAAGCCTCAAGCTGTGTCACCCTGGATAGAGAGCTGTGGCATCACAGCTCACAGCAACCTCCAATTCCTGGGCTCAAGCGAGTCTCCTGCCTCCGCCTCACAAGTAGCTGGCACTACAGGCGCCCGCCACAACGCCCGGCCATTTTTTGGTTGCAGCCGTCACTGTTGTTTGGCGGGCCCAGGCTGGATTCGAACCAGCCAGCTCAGGTGTACATGGCTGGCGCCTTAGCCCGTTGAGCCACAGGCGCGGAGCCTCAGAGTGCTAGGATTACAGGTATGAGGCACTGCACTCGGCCACATGCTGCCATCCTTATGACTTTCTGCACCATGGGGCTCAAATAGCCTGTCTCTGGCGCTCACAGGTGGGCAATGGGATGAAGGGACTGGTATGGTACCCTCTGGATCAAGACCCATGGATGAGGTACCTAGGCTCTGCCAAGCACTGCCAGGGAAGGCTTGGCTGTGGGAGGTTCCACCTTGGCCCTAGTACCATCAGGCAGGCCCTACTCACCACAGCCAGGTGCCCATTCTTGGCCTTGGTGATGAGCAGCTCCGAGCCAGGTGTGAAGTCGATGATGCCATCCCTGCCAGGTCCCCCAGCAAATGTGATGCTGGAGGGAAATGAGTGCTTCCTCAGAGAGACAGACCCCCAAGGACAGCACCCGCCCTGTCTGCCCACATGGCCCACTGGCCCCCGCCTGCCTCACCTGCCCTGGTTGATGTTGATTTTGTTCACACAGTCAGCACTGAGGGCTGTCTTGGTCAGTGTCTCAATCACATGGTCACTCTGCAGTACCACATCCCCCTGGGCAGCCCAGACAGCAGTAGGAGGGGTCAGGCCCTGCCCAGAGCTAGAGGACCCATACCCACCCCCCAGTCCCCAAGGGGCACCTTCTGCTTATTGTCCTCACGCTGCACATGGAGCACAAACAGGCTGTCACTGAGGCTGCTGACGGAGATTCCTGAGGGGCAAAGGCAGAGGTCAGAGATCAAGGATCACAGCAGAGGTCCACTTTGCTCCCCCTGCGGCCTGGGATACCAGCTGACCAGTCAGGTTGGCATAGTCAATCCTCTGCTTGACTTTGGCGTCCTCCACAATGACCACAGCACTGGGCGTGAGCAGCAGCTGCCGGGAGCGAGGCTTATAGCCCTTTCGGTCATATTTCACTACAGGCACAGCATACTGGGGACAGAACACAGGCTGAAGGGGCTCCAGGGGTGCCCCTCCGCCTGACCCCCATCTCTGGACAGCAGAACTCTGCTGGGGTGAGGGCTGCAGGCGGGTCTCACCTGGATGGGCTCAGAGCCCAGGGTCTGCAGCACTTTGGAGCTGATCTCATCTGCACCTGCAACACAAATGGGGGGAGGGAAGTCAGAGGAGGCAGGAGGGAGAAGCACCACAAGGCATGTTTGAGTGCTGGAGAATCAGGGGCTCACCAAGCCGTGTGCTGATGAAAAGCCTGGGGACACTCTGCGGGTAATTGTCCTTTTTGCCCTTGAAGATCTCACTAGCCACTGCCTTTTGCTGCAGCTGAGGAGACAAGGGGAGTATAGAGAATGTCAGCACAGCTGAGACAGCCATCCTCACCCCCTTTCTGGTCCCAGCACCAGAGGGCTGAGCCCTATCACCAACACTCCCTCAGCCTTACCTCTTCTTCACTCCAGGCCTCCCCAAGCAAGGCAGAGAGCTCCCCAGAGGGGTCATTACAGCACTGTCACGTTGCAGGCCTGACTTTGGGAATGATGCCCACCCTATGAGGTCCTGATGCCCCTGAGATTTAGCTACAACATAGGATCTTACAGATGGCTGATCGCCAATACTCAAAGCTACTATAGGTTATCTGAGCTGGGGGGTCGTTTAGCGCCATCCAACTTGAGTCGGCAAATACAAGGCACATCAACCACCAGCCACCAGTGTCAGTCTCTGTAACCATCAATCAGGGTGAAGATACAGCTTTTTTTTTTAAAAGATGGGGTCTTGCTATGTTGCCCAGGCTGGAGTGCAGTGGCTATTCACAGGCACAATCCCACTACTGATCAGCACAGGAGTTTTGACCTGCTCTGTTTCTGACTTGGACTGGTTTACCCTCCTTAGGCAACCTGGTGGCCCCTGCTCCTGGGAGGTCACCATATTGATGCCAAACTTTAGTGCAGACACCCAATCAGCATAGCTCACTACAGCCCAGAACTCCTGGACTCAAGTGATTCTCCTGTCTCAACCTCCTGAGTAGCTGGGACTACAGGCACACGCCACAGCATCTGGCCTTTCAACACTGGGTTCTAGGAAGTCTTTACCAAGATAAACCTATTTGCCACCCAAAATCTCCTCCAGCTTCCACTTGCTACACAAGGCCCACCACAGGCTGGCATTCAGATGAAGTTGCACAGTGAACGGGCACACATACTCCCTGGTGGCGCCCTTCATGCCATGCCTGTGCTCCCCAACCCCACTGCCCAGTCCCCACCTGCCTCCCTCTCTCCCTACCTGCTGCTTCCACTCAGGGCTGATGCTCCGGCAGTACTTCCACACCATGTTCTTCAAGCACAACTCACGCAGCAGCTCCGAGGCCTGGGGGGACGAGGGAGATCAGAGCACCTAGGCAGCCTGGCCCCTTCTCTCGGAAGACATCAAATACACACCCACCCCAGGCCTCTGGATAACACCTGGACTATACTTCCATTCCTAATTTGTTGCTCTCAAGAGCACTCATTCTTCATGGCACTTCCACCATCCTGACACACCCCTGCACTGTGCTTCTGGCCACCTGACAATCAGACTCCTTTGTTGAGGGCTTTGATGGTCCCTAACGGAGCAGGGAGGGTCCACACACCTCACGCAGGGCAGGAGGGGGTGTGGGCCAGGAGGTGTCCAGGATACTCCGGGGCAGCTGCTGCCGCAAGTTAAGCAAAAAAGAGGTGCGCACATGGTCCAGGAAGAAGGCGTTTTCAGGGCAATGGGGGGCATGGCGCAGGATGAAGCCACGGATGAGCCTGGGGATGGGACAGGGTTGGATGAGAAGCCTGGCCCTGAACCCCCACACACACCCTGTTCTGCAGTCCCGGCAGGGTGCCTGAGCACTCACCGCCGGATGGTCTGGGCCGCCCACTTCCTCTTGGCTGCCCTCCTCCGGCCCAGTGTTCCTCGCCACCACGACTGAATACAAATGGCTATGGAGATCACAGATGTCTGAGCTCTATCTCCTCACCACAGTGGCCCACCCGAGCTCCAGAACCCCCACCTCCTGAAGTCCCATGAGCCCCCAAACCTGATCGCTTCACCAGGAGGAATTTTTGCCGACAGTGAAAGCCTCTCCAGGCAGCTTGGATCTTCGTGGCTGTGGTTGGAAAGAAAGGCACTGGCCAGAGCTCAGGAAGCCAGCTGGGAACCTGGCATTCCCTGAGCTCAGTGACTGGCATGAGTTAGGGAGTGTCTAAGTAAGCTATCCAGTGAGAGGGTGAATGAGCTGAAGTACAGTAAATGAGAGAGAGCAAACGAATGTGGAAATACGTCTGAAGTCTGCATTCAGCAGCAGGCAGGATGGAGGGTGTAGGGCTCAGGCTAGAGCTGGTAAGGAGAAGGGGGGTTGGCAGACTCCTGGGAGAAGGGCTCCCAAGCAGTGACTTCCTCCCTGCTTCCCACAGTGGACCCCCAATGGGACAGCAAGGGTGTGTCTCTCTCACCCAAACTCTGCCGCCGGACCTCTAGGGCATCCTCTGTGGCAAACAGGGTCTTAGGGAAGCGGATGAAGATCTTGGTCCTGAGAGGGCAGCAGCGATCAGCCCTGGGTTGCCTGCCCTCCACCCCAGACACCAAGCATGGGCACCACTCACCTGCCCATCTTGTACTCTTCTGGCTTGTAGCCCAGGTGTCTGACCAGCACAGTCACCCCATCCTGGGGCCGACCTGCCCATGTGGGCCATGTCTCTGGGCACAGTGACTTGTACCTGGGGACAGGAGGAGCAAGAATGCACCCAGCTGCCACTTCAGCCAGCACCCTTCTCTGGGGGCCTGATCAGCTTTCCCTGGGCACCTGCTGGGTATGCCCATTGACTTTCATGCACATAGTTTATAGAAAGCCCGGAAGGTTGCTCTGTCACTGACCCATTTTAAAGATGAGGACTGGCTGGGTGTGGTGCCTCAAGCCTGTAATCCTAGCACCCTGGGAGTCCAAGGCAGGAGGATTGCTTGAATTTATTTTAGGAATTTAAGTTCGAGTTAAGGAGTTTGAGACCAGCCTGAGCAAGAGCAAGACCCTCTCTCTACTAAAAATAGAAAAATTGGCCAGGTGCGCGGGCTCATGTCTGTAATCCTAGCACTCTGGCAGGTCGAGGTGGGTGGACTGCCTGAGCTCACAGGTTCGAGACCAGCCTGAGCCAGAGTGAAACCTTGTCTCTAAAAAATAGCCAGGCATTGTAGTGGGGTGCCTGTAGTCACAGCCACTTGAGAGGCTGAGGGAAGAGAATCGCTTCAGCCCAAGAGTTTGAGGTTGTTATGAGCTGTGACACCATGGCACTTTGCCAAGGGTGACAAAGTGAGACTCTGTCTCAAAGAAAAGAAAAAAAAATAGAAAAATTAGCTGGGCGTTTTAGTGGGCGCCTATAGCCCCAGCTACATGGAGGTTGAGACAGGAGGATTGCTTGAATTTAGGAATTTAAGGTTGTTGTGAACTAGGCTGATGCTACAGCACTCTAGCCTGGCAATAGAGCAAAACTGTGTCCAAAAAAAAAGATAGAATTCATACCCTAATTGATTCCCCAGACCCTTAAGTCTGAATAATCACAAAACTGCTCTGTCTTCTCTGAGCTTTTTGGAAACCCCTGGCCTCCTCCTAGGCATGGTACCACCTCTCTGGTGACAGGCAAGTGGATGCTCTAGCAAGGCAGAACTGTGGTTCTTTCTACCAAGCTAGGCACCAAGGGGTCCCTAATATGGGTCGCACAGCAGCTCAGCACCTTGGAGACCTCAAACTCTGAGGCTAAGAGCTGGGTTTGGTGGTGCTTGTCTGTAGTCCCAGATACTTGGGAGGCTGAGGGAGTTGAATCATTCCAAGAGTTTCTAGACTAGCCTGAACAACACAAGGAGATCTAATCTCAGTACTAAAAAAAATAATAATTAAATTAAACAAATTAAAACGTGGCAGAGAATCATTGTCCTCTATCAGGGGCCTCAGGAGGCCCCTACCCTTCCACTCCCCTTCTCTGACGGGGTGACGGGCATCCCACCTTTGCAGGAAAGCTTCGTATTTGCGTCGATAGGCAAACCCAGCTCTGCGCACGCGCAGGTTCTCCATCAGCCCCAGGTACTTCACCTGGTGCCGGATCAGCACCTCATCGAAGCGGCCTGGGGGAGGGTAACGGGCGGTCAGCAGGCTTGACTGACAGCGGGCCCTGCCCCCAAGCCCCATGGGGCGGGAGGGGCTACCGGGTTGTTTGGAGTCATTAGGCTTGATGCAGCGGACGTAGGCGGGCTCCTTAGACTTCAGGATCTCCACCAGCTGCAGGAGGCTCATCTTGAACTGGGTGGCCACCTGGCAAGCCAAGGGGCAGCAATGTTAGGTTTGCCGAAGCAAGGCTGAAGCCTCTGATCCCTGTACCATCGCACCTTCCGCAGCTGTTGATCTGTCAGCAGCCCCAGGCCTCTGCTGGGCCCTAACTTCCTCCCATACTCCACTCTCATCACAGAGGAAGGGCAGACCCCGCTCCATATCCTCGGGCTTAGGAACCTCACTGTTCCGGTAAGAATGCAGGTGGGGAGTAAAAAAGTGAAGTCAGAGAGGTAGGCAAAGGCAGTGTCATGGAAGAGTCACAGTGAGGAGACTGGATTTTATCCTGAGGGAAATAGGCAGCCAAAGAGGAACTTATACTGAGAGAGTGACAGAAGCAGACCTGCATTTTGAAAAATATCTCCATAGCAGACGTGAGGAGGATGGGCTGGTAGTGGCAGAAGGGAAGGTAGGAGAGCAGGGAGGAGGCTGGCTAGCTCAGAGGAGTAACAAGGCCTGAGCTGGAGCAGTGGTTGCAGGGGTGGAGTGGAAGAGAAGGAGCTGAGACTTACTCAGGTGAGATCCAGTGGTTGGATGGGGGAGAGTGAAGAACCAGGGATGATGCCCAGGGGCTGGGGTGGGTGAAGAGCGATCCCTGTCTTGAGTTAGTAACACAGAAGGAGGAAGAAGGACAAGGGCCCATTTGTTACACACCAACAGAGTCTGCGGTGCCTGAGGGGGAGATCACTGATACACGAATTTGTGGCTTGCTGGAGAGGCCTGGACAGGAGGATGAGGGAAGTCAGGGAGTGGGTGAGGTGGGCAGCAGCAGCAGAGGGCAAGGTCCCAGAGAGCCAGACCCTGGGCAACACAATATCTTCATGCCCTCCCTGGTGAGCATGTATCAGCCTGCAGCAATCCAGCTTCCATTACTTATTGACCTACTGACTTTACTCTTCCTGGGGCTGCGCTGACCCTCTTATTGGTAAGCCATACCTCTGCCTACCTTATCAAAGCTCTCCCTGCATCTGACAACGCTGGGCACACTTGCTTTTCTCAGCTCCTCTCCTCAGTGAAGTCACTCTCCAGCAGGCCTTTCAGCCTTTTGTGGACACGCTATGTGACTGTTAGGCTCTCTTGCTGTCCCTAGTGCCCTTCCACATGTCCACCTGACAAACATTGACTCACCCTAGTTATTCCAAATGCTTCCTCCACCAGGGAGCCTTCCCTGACCCCTCATTCCTTCTACTCCCTCAGGCAGTTTGCTGTGGCTCCTTCTAAGTTTCCAAAGCACTCTGCACACATTTCTGTGAATGTACCTATTCATTTTTGTACATTGCTTAGCAGCATCTGCTACTAATGTCTGCTGAGTGGGTGAGCACACAAAAGCACCTACAGAGACAGGTGCAGAGGCACGGACATCCACACAGCAGGTGCACACAGATTCCCTTACAGACACAGGCACACCCTGTGGGCACACTCGGAGCCAGGCAGACACACAGCACACACAGGTGCACACCACACAGAAGTAGGCAGCCCCTGCAGACACACAGATGCACACACAGCACCAAAGACACACACTTGAACAGACACTGCCAGCTCCTGGGCTCATGCAGGCACTCATTCGCACTTGGGCACATGCACCCCCTCAGTCCCATGTCCCTTGTACCGTCTCTGGCCGCTTCTTGTCACTGAGCTCACTCCGGTCAAAGCACTGTCCCATGATGGGATTCTTTGAGCTGCACATGGTCTGTGTGAGCAGAAAAGGCGTCAGGGTGGGAGCTGGGGACAGGCAGGGCAGGTTCCTGGGCAGAGCTGTATTTCCTTTGTCCCCATCCTGACTCCCCGCGCCCTCACGATGTCCTCCTCACCTCCTTCAGGTTCCGGAAGAGAAGGTCATTATTTTTATCCAGAAACCCTGGGAGGGGAGAGCAGATGTGAGGTGAGGGAAAGCTTTCCCTCTCAGTCCCTGTGGGGACCCAGCCCCAGGATCCTCACCAGTCACGCTGTAGGTCACCTCCCCAGCATAGTGCAGAAGGCGGAACTCCCCTCGGCCCAGAGATTTCCTGGTCTGCTGATCAGCCAGCTTGTGCCTGGGGGTGATGGAAAGAGGAAGCTACAGATTGCTGACCTGAACTGTGCCCCCTGCCTGCTGCAGAAACCTCATGAGCAGGAACCAGCATGCCCAGGGCTGTGCTATATAACCCACCTGCCATGCGGCAGGCAAGGTAGGGCCAGCAACCCCCTGCACCGAGAACATTGAGGCTCAAGGGTCGATGGTCTTGTCCAGGGGCACAGAGACCAGAACTGAGACCTAGGCTTCTGGACTGCTAGGGCTTACAGGTCAGCAGGCTACTTTCATTGCTTCTGGCTACTGCGTGACTGCTCAGAAGGCCTACTACATTTGCAGAGTGTAATCTACCCTAAGATAGTACTTAAGTCGTGAGCAGGTATATACCCTTTAGCTCATCTACTACATTTTTTCTTTTTTTGAGACAGAGTCTTACTTTGTAACCCTTGGTAGAGTGCCCTAGCATCATAGCTCACAGCAACCTCAAACTCCTGGGCTCAAGTGATTCTCTTTCCTCACCCTTCCGAGTAGCTGGGACTACAAGTATCTGCCACAATGCCCAGCTATATTTAAAGATGGGGTATCGCTCTTGCCCAGGCCGGTCTCGAAACTGTGAGCTCAGGATAATCCACCCACCTCGGCCTCCCAGAGTGCTAGGATTACAGGTGTGAGCCACTACGCCTGGCCTCATCTACTACTTTTTTTTTTTTAAGAGACAGAGTCTCACTTTATTGCCCTCGGTAGACTACCGTGGTGTCACAGCTCACAGCAACCTCCAGCTCCTGGGCTTAGGCGATTCTTACTTCAGCCTCCTGAGTAGCTGGGACTACAGGTGCCCGCCACAACACCCGGCTGTTTTTTTGTTGCAGTTTGGCTGGGGCCGGGTTTGAACCCACTACTCTCGGTATATGGGGCAGGGGCCCTACTCACTGAGCCACAGGTGCCGCCCTCTCATCTACTACTTTTTTTTTTTTTTTTTTTTTTTTGAGACAGAGCCTCAAGCTGTCACCCTGGAGTGAGTGCTATGGCATCACAGCTCACAGCAACCTCCAATTCCTGGGCTCAAGCGAGTCTCTTGCCTCCGCCTCCCAAGTTGCTGGGACTACAGGCGCCCACCACAACGCCCGGCCATTTTTTGGTTGCAGCCGTCATTGTTGTTTGGCGGGCCCGGGCTGGATTCAAACCTGCCAGCTCAGGTGTATGTGGCTGGCACCTTAGCCCGTTGAGCCACAGGCGCCGAGTCTCATCTACTACTTTTAAGAACTATTCCAGGGGTGGCACCTGTGGCTCAGTAAGTAGGGTACTGGCCCCATATACCAAGGGTGGTGGGTTAGAACCCAGCCCCAGCCAAACTGCAACAAAATAGCTGGGCGTTGGGTGGCGCCTGTGGTTCAGTGAGTAGGGAGCCAGCCCCATATAACCAGGGTGGCAGATTCAAACCCAGCCCCAGCCAAACTGTAACAAAAAATAGCCAGGCGTTGTGGCGGGTGCCTGTAGACCCAGCTACTTGGGTGGCTGAGGCAAGAGAATCGCCTAAGCCCTTCAAGAGCTGGAGGTTGCTGTGAGCTGTGACTCCATAGCAACTCTACCGAGGGTGAAAAAGTGAGACTCTGTCTCAAAAAAGAACTATTCCAAGCCAGTCTGAGCAAGAGCCAAGCCAGTCTGAGCAAGAGCAAGACCCCCCATCTCTACTAAAAATAGAAAAACTAGGTGGGTGTGGTGGCAGATACCTGTATTCCTAGCCACTTGGGAGGCTGAGGCAAAAGGATCGCTTGAGCCCAAAAGTTTGAGGTTGTTGTGAGCTAATGATGTCATGGAACTCTACTCAGGGCAACAAAGTGAGACTCTGTTTCCAAAAAAAAAAACCAAACTATTCAAAGCAATTAATCAGAGATACAAAGATTTAAGGCATAGAGATGTCCCTGGCAGCCTTGTTAATTCCAGCAGAAACCTGGGGGCTGGCCAGAGGCCCCCAAAGGCTGGATAAGAGCCATTGGAGGAAGTGTTTTGAGGAAAATTTTCTGTTTCATGATACAGGAAAACACTCAGGATATAGCATTATCCTGAGTCTTATACACAATAAGTTCTTGACTCTAGCAAAAAAAAAAAATATATAGAAAAAGGCAGGAAGGAAATGCCTTACATTGTTAATAGTGATGACCTCTGGATGACAGGATTACAAGTGGCTTTTGCATACATTCCAATTTTTCTCTAATGAGCAATATCAGTTTTGTAATCAGAAACAAATTTTTAATATACTAATAAGCAAAAAATCCTCAGGGCTTTGGCCTCTGACAACCCTGGGACTGAGTCCTAGTTTTGCAACCCGGATGTCAGATGAGTTTGGGCAAATGCCATCACCTCTTTGAGCCTAAGTAAGATGGAGAAAACACCAAGAACATCTTCTTACAGGGTCGCTGCAGGCTTAGAGATGATGTGCACAAAATCTGCAGGACTGAGCTGGGACAGAGGTGCTGATTTCTACCCCTCCCTACTTTAGAGGATTCCATAAATAAAAAGCAATTTCCAAATAGGGGAAGCTATAATATCTTGGCAAGTTTCATTTTCAAAAAATAATAAGGAAGCCATGCTACTAGCTTCTTGCTTTCTGGATGCACAAGAGCTATGCCAACTTAGCACCTCCCCCAATCATCTCCTTGTGGCTGATGTTTTGTGACTGTGGAGGTGCCTCACCTTCCAGAGCCTCTGGCCCAAGTGAGCCCCCACCGTGAGCAGCCCTGTAGCCCCACTCACACTCACGTCAGAAAGTGTGGATGGTGTTTGATTGTGTCCTCTAGTTTCTCCAGGAATGTCAGGTCCGTAGCTTCCCCAGGGCGCAGACACTCCTCATCCTGGGGGTGTGGCATAGGGGAGGGATATATGGGGAAGTGGCCAGACAGTAGAGAAAACTGGGGCACCATGTAGGGAGGCATAGGGGCTGGGGGAGAACACAGGAAGCCTCCCACAGAGAGCTTCCAGAATGGGCCATCACCTTACCCCAATGTCCACACACAACCCTGCCCTGTCCATGCTCATCCCCAAACTCTAGCCCTCCATTCACCAGCCTGGAGAGTGAGGGGATGAGAGGTTGTTCTCCCAGCCAGCACTCAGCCTGGGACCTTGGAGGAGCGGAGGACTCACCAAAATGGAGATGATGCCCTTGAACTTCTCTTCTACCAGATCACAGATGATCTTGTTATTGAAATACTGGACTGGCTCCCACTGACAGAGAAAAGAAAGGGGAAGCCATTATGGTGGGGTCCTGGCACCCTCTCCCATCGGGCCCCAATGCCTGGGCTCTCCATGGTACATGGGGGGCACCCGCAAGTCTGCACACACACCGCGATGCCCTCTGCCTCATATTCCTCCTGCTCTGACTTGAGCGTGAGCTCGATGAAGAGCTGCTGCAGCTTCTCATTGCAGTAATTGATGCAGAATTGCTCAAAGCTGTATAGGAAAGAGAAGAGCCCACAGTAGCTCAAGGGGGACAGAGGACCAGGAGAGGGGAAGGATAGGACAAGACCCCTGAAAAGATAAGTTAGGAACACAGAGCAGGATCCAGGCTGGCTGGGGGAGCTATGGGCAGGAATGATTAAAGCTGGGGGACAGAGGGGAAGGACCAGCACAGAGGAATAGGAGGAAACAGGCAGCAGGTAAGGGTGGTACTGACCTGTTATGCTGAAACACTTCAAATCCATAAATGTCCAGGAGCCCAAGAACTGTGGTGCTTCGCCAGCTGGGGCTCTCAACATCCTAGGGCCAGCCAGGCAACCGAGAGCGTGGGTCCCACTGTTCGCCACCCTCCAGCTCCAGCCCTCCCTGGACCACCCTCCCTGCCTGCTTTGGGAGCAGCATGGACCAAACCTGACCTTAGAAGCCAGTGACCTGTTGATCTTCCCGACCAACCAGGTAAAAGTGCGACTGTATACAGCCTTGGCAAGAGCGTCCCGTGCATATGCAGCCTGCTCCAGGTTCAGCGGGCTCAGGAGCTGTCGGCGTAGGATGAGACACAAGAGGAATGCCACGGACAGTTCTGCATCTCACCTCCCCTTCTGGCTCAGGCAGAAGACCAGGAAGCTGTGACCACCCTGCCTTCCCAGCTGCAGGGGGCCCAGAGGTTGGGTGATGGTGGTGGTAGAGGGAGGCCCAGGGAGCATGGAGAGCCACCTGAGAGAAGCTGGTACAGGGACAAAAGGCTTCATTCCTGAGATGGGACTCTGGTTCCAGCCTGACGCTGTCACTCTTCCTATGTGACTCTGCCCAGCTTGCTATGCCTCTCTGAGCTCCCCAGGGAAGGGGAAATGATGGGAGTGGGGGCTACCTTGAAACATGTGGTGCCCTATCAGCTGCGGAGGCAAAGGCTCGGCCTCACCTCTTCACCCTTGGCGGTGATCTTCCTGTGTGTCAGTGCTTCCCGCAACGTCGAGCCTTCTACTCCAAGGAGCTGTGAAGGGTGGGGGGCGGGTGTCGTGAGGGTGCACCTCACTTGCCCCTGCCGCCCTGTCCCCTGCCCTCCACACATCCATCCCACTCACCCTTGTCAGGTACTTGAGCTGGTTCTCAGTGGTGACCTGGGCATTGCTCTCCTCATCAGCAGCAAAGTGGATGTTGCCCAAATGTAGGACACTGGCTACAACGCTCAGCAGGTCCTGGGGGAGCAGAGAGCCCCACGAGATGAATGTTGTGATGAAGCAGGGTGCAGGTGGTGAAGTGTTTGAGGGGAGGAGGGAGCGAGAAGTGAAATGTCTTTTTTTGTTGTTGTTTTTTGAAACAGAGTTTCACTTTGTTGCCCTTGGTAGTGTTGTGGCTTCACAGCTCACAGCAACCTCAAACTCTTGGGCTTAAGTGATTCTCTTGTCTATGCCTCCCGCCTAGCTGGGACTACAGGTGCCTGTCACAACGCCTGGCTATTTTTTTAGAGACAGGGTCTTGCCGTGGCTCAGTCTTATCTTGAATGCGTGAGCTCAGGCAATCCAGAGTGCTAGGATTACAGGGGTGAGCAACAGTGCCCAGCTGTGAAATGGCTTTTAAAAGTAAAGGAGGGCTAGGTGCAGTGGCTCAAAGTGAGAATGGCTCATAAAAAAAAAAAGGAGACCTTTGGACAGGAGGAAAGGGGAAACGGAGGGTCCCCAGAAGAAGCCTCACCTCCACTTCGTCCTCAGTGAAGTCAATGACTGTCAGAGCCTTCCTGACAACCTTCCAGTCACTCTTGTCATTGATGGAGGAGACTTTGGCACACTGTCCCTGGAGGAAGGGTACACCTGGGTTGCCAGCCTGCTCCTTGGGTGGCACCTGCCCTGCCTGCTGGCCACTTACCTTCACCAGGTACAGGTAGCTCTGGGGGTTCCGTTCCAAGCCAAGCCTACGCAGTGTCTCCTCCTCACCCCCCTCCAGAAGCTGGTAGAAGACATGGAAGTTCCGCTCCCCGTGATTCTGATGCACCACTCGAGACTTCTCCAGGAGGTAACTGAGGATGTGGCCACCCACGGGGGCACCCTGTGGGCAGGGCAGGGCACAAGACTGGTCAGGGCTGGGGAATGGACTTCATCTCCCCCTTTCTCCTCTGCTCTCCTGGGCTTTAGGATCAGCCATACCTGGGCTCTAATTCTACCCTTCCACTAGCTGTGGCGATCAGGCATGGCACCCCTTTGGCCTTCTTTCATTCTTTTTTTTTTGAGACATGAGCCTCAAGCTGTCACCCTGGATAGAGTGCTGTGGCATCACAGCTCACAGCAACCTCCAACTCCTGGGCTCAAGTGAGTCTCTTGCCTCCGCCTCCCAAGTAGCTGGGACTACAGGCGCCTGCCACAATGCCCGGCCATTTTTTGGTTGCAGCCGTCATTTTTGTTTGGCGGGTCCAGGCGGGATTTGAACCCGCCAGCTCAGGTGTATGTGGCTGGCG
>CAUYRH010089493.1:0-12126 GCA_963574655.1 Perodicticus potto | reverse complement strand
ACATTGGAAGCACTTGTTTTTCGCTCCTCTGGTTTCCCTCTGCCCCTGAAGGTTGCTCGTTTGTCAGAGTGCCATTACTAGAGCTGTCATTCTTTTCTGTTCCTTTCTCTCTTTTTCCTCCTTTCTCTCCAGATCTTGGTTACGAAAGACCATAGTGGCCATTTTAAGAAGATTCTCTAGGTTATGGTCTGGGACTTTAGCCAATTTCTGGAGTTTTCTTTGAATGTCTGGGGCCACTTGAGGGATAAATTTGTCTTTTAAAAATAATCTGACCCTCTCTAGTTCATTATTCATCTGGAGAAATGCTACTCTTTTTCTGTATGTTGACTTTGTATCCTGAAATTTTACTGAATTCATTTATCAGTTCTAAGAGTTTTTGGTAGAGTCTTTAGGCTTTCCTACATGTATAACCATGTCTTCTCATTCACTTTGATCCAACTTCTATGAATTTCTTTTCTTCTACTAATTTCGGTTTCTTTAGGTCCTGACTGATCTTCATTTTGGGCTTCTCTTGCTCCTTCAGTTTTTAAGGTAGTTTCCTTTTACTCTTCCACTGTTGGACTGGGTAAAATGTCTCCCTGTGTCAGGTGCTGTTTTCAGATGTTCTTGTCATGATTTCTAGCGAGCATGTGTTGGCTATTATTATTGGTGTCTCTTGAGTTCAAAACCATCAGACATCTTTTTATTTCTCTTTGCTTTCTTCTGCACAAATACTGTTATCACATAGATCTTGTGATGTATGGTGATTTATGTCCACTTCTTTTGTTCTTTAGGGTTTGTGGAGATACCCTGTCACACGGTCTGTTACAAATTCTATTAATGTATTTTTATTTGCTATCTAGTAACTTTATGTAAAAGTGCAAAAAGATTAAAAATCATCAGTGGCTACCATCTTCCCAGATTTTTGTTTTTTCCCTGATGTTGTGAGAATATTAAGATAAATAGTCCTGTTAAAATTTCTTCTTTATTTGTAGGCATTTTAGATCTTTTATGTGAGTTCACTAGATAGTTTTATGAATATAATTCATGTTCAAATGATGTGTAATCACAGTATAAATGATAATACTGTCACTTGAAAACAAGATTTGTAAAATTCAGCTGTCTTTCTGTTATATGTCATCCTTTATTTATTTATTTATTTATTTATTTTTCAGTTTTCTTTTCTATCATCTCTCTTGCTCTCTATTGTCCTACTACTATCTGGGGGTTATATACATCTTTTAATACTGTGTACCTTTCTTGGAATTATTGATGTCCTTCTTGTACTTCTGCCTAACTCAGCACAAACCTGTCTTTATATAGATATATGAGATGCCTCATGCTATAAAGAAGTGACTTTATTTGATTAGTCTTGTCAAAAATAACCAAACACAATTACTTTGAACTATAAACACAAACATTAGTTTGTTCTTCTTTTACTCCCACTTTCAGTTTTCAGTTTAGTCTTTAAATTTTTGGAGCCAGGTAGGAGAAATATGGGATAGCTTTTTCTTGGCTCCTGTAAATCACCTGACAGAGAGACTTGCTGCTTAACTAATGCCTAATGTGTTCACTTGGAATACTCGGATGTTCAATTTTATTAGGCATTTACAAAAAAAACCTTGTTTCCCCCCTGCACTGTAATTAGTGTAATTAGAATTTATGTGTGAAATATCATATATCTATTGTGTGGAGGTTTTTCAGGATAACAAAGATGCTGAATTACCTTACTAAGGTTGTTGGTTTCAACAATTAGTTTATGTAGAGTGTTTAATAATACCTCACACTGGAAAATTGAAGTTGCTATCAAAATAGCATTGAGTGATTTGGAACAAGAATATGTTTTTGCTTATACTCTGCCTACAACTCAGGGATCACTGAACATAATGTTTATATATGAAATGAAAAACAGACCAGATCAAGATTATGGGATGATTTTTTTTTTTTCCTGAGAGGCTAACACGAATAAGTGTCTTGCCATACTAGCCCAGGGAACAAAACTGTAAATATAGAGAGAAGAAACAGGTTTCCAAGTTTATATTGCTGCTATCTTATGGGGATTAGCTTCTGTTGTTACCATAATGTGTTATGTTGAAAGGGGCAGACAGGGTTGTGTTGAACAGTCCCTGAGAGATTACTCAAAGGCCTCAGTAGCAGCATATGTTGGAGTAGCCTCACAAGTGAAAATAAACGCACGGCATGTGGCTATCTACCTGGGAGTTCTTGCTGTTCACTACACAGTTCATCTGAATGGAGAGCAAAAGTATTTCTTTTTCAAATAACAAAATGCAAAGTGGCAAGTGTTATATTTTCTTCAGACCAGCACTAGGTGTCTAGGTTTCTAAGCCTGATTTAAAAGTGAAATTTGTAGATGGAGCTGTCTTGTCCTTTTAGAGCATCACATTTTTCAAATGTAGTTGAGCTTCATCTGAAGTGGCTCCTGTTACTTCAGACCAAGTTTTAATTGATATGCTTAGTCTATTTTCTCTTTACTTTCAAGTACCACTATTGATCACAATAAATTGGCCCAAGTTGCTATGCACAACATATTGTCAGCTCTGTTAACACATTTCTTTCTTTTTCCACTCCTCATGCCCTTGCTTATACTTAACCAAATCACTCTTTAAGTAAGTCCGCATAAAAGTAGAGTTCTTATGTAGATTCCTACATATGTGAATTTCAGAGAGACAAGTACTTTGCAAGGATGTAGATGTAATTCAGGGGAGTGGGTAGAAGATATTGCAGAGGCAGTTAGTGCAGTATGTTGTGTTGAGAAGTGACAGGTTTCCTGTATCTGTTCATTCTGTCTCATGTGGAAGAGATGTGGCTAAACATACAAAGAGGTTTTCATCTGTTTCTAGAAAACATTGAACACTAATTAATTTAACTGTTTACCATGACAAATATATCTACTCCAAACTACCTTTCTTAGAATTTACTTTTTTTTTTTTTTTTGGCTTTATTCAGTAATAGAGGTAGCTGCATAGCATCTGTATTATTTTTCTCTATGGCAAATGATTTTCATTAAATGTAGACAGAATTTGTTATAACTTCCACTTGGAAGATTATGACTTAACTTGGTGCTCTGCTCCATCTTTTGGAAATAGCTCAGGCATGACTTATTTCTAACTAGTAGGTTTCCTCTGAATTACTGACCACTTTAAAAGAGTTAAAATTGTTTAATTAGATCCATTCAATCTTCATGGCATTGTCAGTAAAGACCAAATTGTAGAGGCTGATGTCATTAAAACTTTTGACTTCTAAAATTATAGGTTTCTGTTATGAGTGATGAGATTTTTTTTTTTTTGAGAAAGCGAACATGATCATGTTTATGGTATATAGCTCTTCTAAGTATGAGATTAATAGCTGTATTTGAGACAGTTCTTCTTCACTTTTTAAAATGGAAATGCTATCAAAATCACATACTACATATTCCATCTCAGGAGATTAAAAATTGCAGGTATTATTTCCTCATTTCCTAGGCATTTGTTAGTAGTTCCACAAAATGGGCAACTTGGGCTGTCAACTGAATTGTAACACTAGGGTGGCTCCTGGATGATGTCACAAATAACATTTATTTTTAAAATTGCTGAGCAAAACCTGAAACAAAACAAACAATAGCCTTTAGTCATCTTGAGTTTCTTTCAACATATTTCTCAAGGTAAATTTTAGGTAGCCTGAAGTTGGCAGATCAGGAGCAAGCCATCCCTGGGCCCAAGTTTCATTAGAACTCATGTCTCTGATGAGGAAAAGTGTGGCAGGGACATTGAGTTGTCAAAGGAAATATTTGGGCCTCTCCAGAATCCTTCTTCCTGCATGTTGTAGAACTGTGGAGAAGTGGTTGCTTAGTTAGAAACCACGTTTTCCAGGATCTCCTTGCAATTAGATGCAGCCACTTACTGAGTTTTCACAAATGGAATGTGATCGGAAGTGATGCACATCACTTTCAGGTCTGACTCATTGAAGTCTTCATCTACTCTTCCCCAGACTCTTCTTTTTCTTCAGTTAGTTGGTATGGAGATGACTCCAGGATAAATTTACAGACTTTGTGGTGAACATAAAGGAATTTATGTACTCCTGGGTTCCTGTGGCTTCATTGAGGGCTACCCTCCTGTTCTCCTGTTCAGCAGTATTAGGTGAGCAATTCTTCAACAAAGAACTTTTCATTATGTTTGGTCTTAGATGTATTTGGTTATATTTACTATAGCAGCTATGGGTAGTAAGGCTTGTAAATACATCTAAGGATATATATGTCAGATGTAATAACAGAATTAAAGGCAGTGGGAAGGTTGATAGAGAGGAGAAATGTTATTTGGAGTCCTAAGTTGGTAAAGATATGACAAGGAAGGAGGATACATTTAATCCATTTCATTTTTGAACTAGGAAAAGCCATTGCAAACTAGTTGGGGAGTTGGGGCCAAGGATTCAAATGATACTTATTCATTCATTCTTTCATTCATTCATCCATCCATTCATTCATTCACTCTTTCATTCCACATATGCCTACTATGTGCAAATTCTGTCCTAGGTGTTGGAGATAACTAAGTAAAAAACAGAGACCCCAAAGTTTCAGACTATCCTTTTCTAAGCCTTAATGTCTCTACTTATTAATTCTTGCTTGTTTTTGGTTAATAGAATCTTAATAACATCTTTAGTTGGAGTTGTGATATAAACAAGTAAAATCTCACCGTTGTTTGCTCTTGTAATTTTAGTTCTTTATTAATGTTAAGTGGATTTAGTTGGGGTCCTTTTGAACAGGAAGAAAAATACAGTACCTGGATTTTTTTGGTCCTTTCTCCCAACTCTAGCTTGTTTTTGACAGCTGAACAAATGGGAATATGTATGAGGCTATAAAATAACTTCTGTTAAAATGTGCAAGATTCAACATTTAAAAGGAATTGCATTTCAATACAAGATAAAAATTTCCAGATTACCTTGAGAATTGGGGCTGTTACTGTCAGCTTTAGTGAAAAAATTCCAACATGCTAAATTACCTGACAAGTTGTGGTGTTTTATGTGCTGTCTTGATATTAGAGTATTTGTTTTGCTTCAATGGGTACTTAATTATTTGTTTCTTCTTGACAATGTGCCAGAATTACTTCATAGCATTATGAAGCTACTTTAAACATCCTCTTGAGAGCAAGGGCTGGTTTCTGTAAACCTTGTGCATCATCTGAATGTTTTGCTATTAGTTTTAATGCGTTACATTAGGGTCATGAATTACCTTTAAAAAAGAGAAAGTATAGGTTTCCCATCCTAAAGGAGATGAGTGTGAATTTGTGGAGACAAGGCTCTCAGGTGATGTGTGTCATAACACAGACACATTTCTTTCCCATTAGCAAATAGCATTTATTTTCTATGCAAATCAAAAGTTTAAGCCCAAGGACTTTTTTTTTTGAAAAACACAGAAGGCATAGAATGCATTTATGCCAAAGGTTTTATAAATCCTTTGTTTTTAAAAATCTTCTAGTAGTAGTAGCCAATTGGGTAGGTGTTAGTTAATATGTTATTTACATATTATCTAAATATAACAATTATAAGCCTCCTAATAAGCACAAAATCAAAAAATATTAAACGATAATGCTTTTTATTTAGTACTGAAATGCCAAAATCACAATTTTTTGGTTTTGTTTTGCTTGGAAAGGAATTAAATATATCAGAAAGGTAAAACAATTTTCTTTTGATATTCATGAAACTACTTTTTGGCCTAAAGAAAATGTTGTTCTAGGAATAGTGAAAATTTACTTATATAGCTACCAGCCCTACCAGTGATGTGATCCCTTACTATGTAAATGATGTTTTCTAATATCAAAATGACACTGATGGGTCATATTTCATGGTCAGTAATTAGAAAGCCTAAATGAAGGTCCATTCTTTCATATAATTGTGTTAGCAATTTTGTAAGGTAATAGTGGTCTTGCTAATTCATTTTTTAATGAATCCTTAAAATGCATTTAAATGTGATTCTTATACTGATGTTCTCCTTCTCTAGGGGTCTCAGTAGAGGCTGGCATGGTGGGAAAATATCTGTATGAATAAGTCGTCTTGTGATTTTCTAAAGTGGGTATTCAAGAGACACTTACAGAAAGGAAAGAAAAGGAAAGAATACGTCCTTTTACATTCATATGAGGCATGAGTGGTTTTATCTTTTTCCTGTTATAATGGCAGCAGAGACAAGTTGGTTATAGGTCAAAGAGAATAAAAGAGAAAAATGTTCCAAAATTGATATCAACATTTAGTCTTTTGTGTTCCTTAAAGGTATTTTTGATAATAACACTAGTCTTGCCAATGATTATGTGTGGATCTGCACCAATGATTCCTCACGTTTGCCCCATTTTTCTACCTTGTTCATTTTGTGAGGTCGTTTTAGAAAAACATACTGACAATACCTAAACCTAGCTCTTTCTTTTTGGAGGAAGTGTTTTCATATTAGTTCTGTAGCTTTATATGAAGTTGAAAAAGAACATCTTCTGAAAATAGGGGGTCTGTTCAGGAATCTAGGATCTGTATTTGGTTGGCAATGAGGGCTGACCAGTGCTATTGATGGGCAGAAGGAGAAGAAAAGGAAAAACAAATATATAGGTAGCATATTCAAATCATATTGAAACCTCAAATTCATGATATTAACTTAGATGATTTTTTTAGGTTCATTTTAAGAGTTCTCGTAGGGAAATAAAAAAACTTGTCAAATAATATAGTATTAAAATAATAAAATGTAGTATTAAGGCAAAACCAATACATAGTTCAGACAAAATATTTGTCTTTTAGTAAGACCAGTTATATTTTGCTTAGCGGGAATGTACACAATTTTAAAAATGTTTATACAAAAGTTGGTGACTTTTTCTATTTCCCATTGGTACACTTGAGAATAAAACCAGTTATATCTTGTAGTATTATGTAGAAATTAGCAAATAGAATTTACTGAATGGAATAAATAGTTTTTTATGACAAATTTTGGTGAAATTCTTTATATATTCTTTCATTTTCAGATATTGTTAAGAAAAGAAGCAAAACCAATGAGTACAGTGTAAAAAGTAACTGTTTGAGTCACTTTTTATGCTATTCTACCTGATAGTCATCATAGGACTATTCTCAGAAGAACTAATAACATACTTGAATTAACTGTGACATGTTATATGTATGTATATATAATACATACATGTATCCCTACACATATTGAGTTTTTTCGTTTATTAAAGAAAATAAGAATGTGATATTATTCTCAACATAAAGCATTCTATAATATGTTTTATAAGAATAAGTAATAATCTTTGTAGATTCTGAATGTTAGCCCTTTATCTGCTGTATAAATAGTTTGCAAATATTTTTTCCCATTCTGTAGGTTGTCTATTTACTCTATTGATTGTTTCCTTTACCTGTGTGGAAAGTTTTTAATGTAATTAAGTCCCACTTATCTATTTTCATTATTGCTATATTTTCTCTTGGGGTCTTACTCATAAATTCTTTGCCCAGGCCAATGTTTAGAAAAGTTTTTCCTGTTTTCTTCTAGAATTTTTATGGCTTAATGCTTTACCTGAAATAATTTGTTTCCATCTTGAATTTTTTCCCATCATAGCAAGAGATAGGAATCCTCTTTCATTTTTGTGCTTGTAGAACTCAAACAAATCAGCAAGAAAAAAGATAACAAGCCCTTTAAAAAGTGGGCAAAGATATGAATAGAACTTTTTTCAAAAGCAGATAGACGAATGGCCAATAAACATGAAAAATGCTCAACATCACTAATTGTCAGCGAAATGTAAATTAAAATCACAATGAGATACCACCTTACCCCTGCTGTTAGTAGAATGGCTGTTAGTAAAAAGTCCAAAGGCAGTAGATACTGAAATAGATGCAGAGAGAAAGGAACACTTATACTCTATTGGTGGGACTGAAAATTAGCACAAACCTGATGGATATCAGTATGGAGATTCCTCAAGGAAATAAAAGTAGATCTACCATCCAATCCAGCAATCCTTCTACTAGGTATCTACTCAAAGAAAAAGAAATTATGTATAAAATGTACACTTGCATCTGAATGTTTATTGCAGTACAATGCGCACTTGTAAAGATGTGGAATCAATATATATATATATATATATATATATATATATACCACTCACTTATATTGAAGAATGAAATAGTGTCTTTTGCAGCAATGTGGATGAAACTGGAGACCATTATCTTAAGGGAAGTGTCTCAGGAATGGAAAAACAAACACCATATGCCCTCACTAATATTTGGGAGCTAAAAGGTGCACACACATGGGCACAAAGAGATAGAAAGGACATTGAAAACTAAGAAAGGGGGAGGGTGGATGGAGAAAAAGATAAAACTTTCCTATTAGGCAGAATGAACACTATTCTGGTGACAAATGCGCTAAAAGCTCTGACTTAAGCATTATGTTTATATGGGGTATTCATGTTACAAAAACATTTGTACTCCTTTAATATTTTAAAATTTAAACAATAACCTATAATAAACATTCTTTTACTATTTTAGAGATTAGAGTATGGATTTTTTTTTTTGTTTCAGGCGTTTGTAAATAACATTATTAAATCATAGTGAATCAAAGGAGCAGGATTCATTTACAAGAGGGGATTGAAGTGATTTTTATTACATTGACATTTCTCCAGCACTGATGCATTTTTTCCTATGAGTTTTTCCCTTAGGAGCTTAGTAGCTTTGTAGCTTTCTGTATTGTAAGTAATTACAAGGCAAACATTTTTACTTATATAATTCTTATATCAAAGATTCTTGGTGACAAAATGGGAGAGGCTTTATCATAAGGGAGAAATTTTATCAAAGAAAGTAAAAATCAGAAATAGACAAATTATAGTAGTACCTTATAGTAGTATCGTAATACAATGGCAGCTCCTTTGCTTTATACTCACCAGTAAATTTCTCCAGTAATATGATCTGTGCTGGACAGACTTTTCATATTGAAAGTCTCTTAATAACCAATAATCATAATCATAATCATAATCATAATAATAATTTGCCATCCTTTAGTGTGGTCTGTTCACCTACTGTTTCCTTTTGGTCATTCATTTTGTTGCCAATCCCTGTCCTATTTCTGAGCATCAGCTCTGTTTGGCAGCAAATACAGAGATAGGACACTCATTTCCTGCCTGAGTGAGTTTTCCAAATGTGTGTTGGACCATGTCATGTCATTTGTCACTCTTCAGTTTATGATTATTCAGAGGTCTCTTTGTTGTCCTGAGTTTGAGTTTCTAAAGCTCTGCTCTGAGTTTGCACTCCTCCTGCTTATCAGTCTTCAAGTGATCCTCATTGCCTTTGGAATAGCATTTGAATAGGAAATACAGCTTACAGCCAGGTTAAAGAGTACCTGGTGCCAAATCACAGGTTTTATTTCATCCAACACTCTTCACATGAGCTCCAGCCCAAAGGAATTCATTGTTGTTTTCCCCAAATGTCATACCTTTCCTGCTTTCATGATTTTGCTTTTGGCAGACTGTTCCCAAAGGATTACCTGGGTAGGAAAGAACTGTGCATATTCAAATTCATTAGATGCTGTTAAATCGCTCCTCTGAGTGATTGTACTCATTTTATTCCCAACAATTGTATGAGTTCCCATTTCTCCATAGCCTTCTCAACATTTGATAATATCGGATAGGTGCCAAATAGCCACTTCTTTGGGTCTTTTTATGCATTTCCCTGATTTGTAGTGAGGGTGAACATCTTACACGTTTATAGATTTTTGAGTCTTCTCTTTTACGAATTACTTTTTATTATCATGCAAATATTCTTCTATGGGCTTCTTAGTTATGGATATTAATCTCTTCAGGTTGAACTGGTTGCAGTAGTCCTTGAGTTTAAGTCTTATTTTTTGATATTGATATTTTAATATTTCCATTTAATGCAGAAATTCCTAACTTCAATGTAGTCTAACTTATCCTTTATGAATCAATGTTTGGTCTTTTATTTTTTTATTTTTATTTTATTTTTTTTTTTTTATTGAATCATACTGTGTACATTAGTTCAATCATGGAGTACAGTGTGCGGGCTTCATATACAATCAGATAATTACATCCGCCTGTTCGACATAACATTTGTGAAATTTTCTCATTTACTGTGTGAAAACATTTGTGTTCTGCATTTAGTAGTTTTCTCCTGACACTTCAAAGATGCAATTCAAGTGTGATCTCACCCTTTATCCTCTCTCCCCACACTCTCTTCCTCTCCTTCCCTCCCTCTCCCCTTTCCCATCTTCTTGTGCAATAACTGGGTTGTAACCTTCACATGAAAGATGTAAATTTGCTTCATATTAGGGCTGTATACATTGGAATGTTTGGTCTTTTAAAAAACAATATCCTATTATGTTATTTTCTCTAAATATTCTAAAATTTTGAAGTTCATATTTACGAATTTAAACCATTTGGAATTTATTTTTGTTTATGGGATGAGGCAAAGAATCTACCTTTTTCCCCATATGTCTAACCAATTGTCTAAGCATGATTTATTGAATTTTCCTTTTTCTTGGTTGATCTGCAGTGATAGTCCTTTCGTATGTCAAGATACCAAATATGCATATGTCTGTCTCCAGCCTCCTGTTCCCCACTTCAATATCTTACTATCTTTAATAATATAGTTTATAATAAGACTTGCAATGTGGTACAATGAGTCTTGTCTTCTTCTCTTACTTCAAAATTGTCCTTTTGCTCTTTAATACAAATTTTAGAATCAGACTAGATCAGCAGTTCTCAACCTGTGGGTTGCAACCCCTTTGTAACAATGAAAATACATCCTACATATCAGATGTTTGCATTATGATTCATAACAGTAGCAAAATTACAGTTATGAAGTAGCAAGGAAAATAATTTTATAGTTTGGGGTTACCACATCATGAGGAACTGTATTAAAGGGTCGAGAACCACTGGACTAGACAAACCCATGTTTTTAATTGCATTGGATTTATAGATTTTTCTTTTCAAATTGCAAAAAAAAAAAAAAGAGTCTGATTACACTTCATCTCTTACCCACTCTGCTAGAAACAACAGTGTCTGTATGGAAACAGCCCAACAACCACTTTCTGGAGATAAGCCACCTTTAGTGCAACAGAGGAACTCTGCTTTGCAAGAATGATGATTGGGAACCTTCAGGCACCTCCTCTCTAACTAGCTCACAGGAGAAAATCTAAACAAGTTTATTTTTTGGTGGGACATCTCGCTAGGAGATTAAATGAATACAGGGAAAGAACAAATCAGTGTAAACCAGAGAGATGTGATGTCAAGATTCCATTTACATTCTTTCTGAACCTTTTTGCCTCCTATCTCTGCTATCATATAACATTCCCTTACCATATGAATAGAAAAGAATGATTAAGAGAAATAGCATATAATTTTAAGAAGGGAGAAGAGGTATGAAATTGACTTCTGGAAAATTATATTTAGATATAATTTTAAAGATTGTCTAATCGAATTCACACATTTTATTTTTTTTGTAGATGAGTACAATGACCCAAAGAAATGAATTATCTCATCTATTCATCTGGTTCATTGTCCACTGCTCTTCAAATCAAAGCATTTACAGTGCTATAAAAGGTATGTAATTGTTGTTATTATATCTTTTTTTTTTTTAACATGTGAACAGTTTATTAAGAATTAAACAAAGGTATGATGTGATACAGTACAAGCAAGACACTCAAGATAGGTATAATAGTACTACTCACACAAAAACCTAAATTTCACCTCAAAAAAATCACAAGACAAAGGAGAAAGCAATTTCACTGTTATAAAGTAAGATATTTCATGCAAAGTATTAACTCTGCCCCCCCAAAGCCCAACCTCCCAACAAACAAACAACTATCTGGGAATACTGCTATGCTAACATATTAACCACAGTATAATAATTCATGGGAAAACAGTAAGTAAGCAATGAATTAAATGAAATAACAAAGTTCAAACTATCATAAACTCTTAGACCACAATGATTTTACAAGACAAGCAATTCCAGAAATTTTATAAACAATAAAAAAAGAAGAAATACTTCAATATCATTCTACTTGATCTGGATACACCTGATATTGAAATTGGAGAAAATATATTGTTATAAAGGGAAATTACAAACATGTTTCACTTATAAATGAGGATGCAATATCCTAAACAACATATTGACAAGTTGAATTAA
>CAUYRH010089492.1:0-11089 GCA_963574655.1 Perodicticus potto | reverse complement strand
TAGAGTGCTGTGGCATCACAGCTCACAGCAACCTCCAATTCCTGGGCTCAAGCGAGTCTCTTGCCTCTGCCTCCCAAGTAGCTGGGACTACAGGCGCCCGCCACAATGCCCAGCCATTTTTTGGTTGCAGCCATCATTGTTGTTTGGCGGCCTGGGCTGGATTCGAACCCACCAGCTCAGGTGTATGTGACTGGTGCCTTAGCCTGTTGAGCCACAGGCGCTGAGCCGTGCTCCCAGATTCTTAAAACAGACTGTACTCAGTCTGAGCAATATAATATCCTATAACACCCTAATAACAGGAGACTCTAACACTCCTCTTACAGAGCTGGATAGATCCTCTAAACAGAAATTAAACAAAGATATAAGGGACTTAAATGAGACCCTAGAACAACTATGCTTTATAGACGCATATAGAACACTCCACCCCAAATATAAAGAATATACATTTTTCTCATCACCTCATGGAGCCTTGTCCAAAATTGATCATATCCTATGACATAAAACAAATCTCAACAGAATCAAAAGAATTGAAATTTTACCTTGTATCTTCTCAGACCACAAGGCACTAAAGGTGGAACTCAACTCCAAAAAAAAAAGTTAGGTTCTGTCCTAAAAAACGTTCAACCCCACACAAAGGCATGGAAATTAAACAACCTTCCGTTGAATGAAAGTTGGGTGCAGGAAGAAATAAAACAGGAAGTCATTAACTTCCTTGAGCATAACAACAATGAAGACACAAGCTACTAAAACCTGTGGGATACTGAAAAAGCAGTTCTCAAGAAGAAAATTTATCACTTTAGATGCTTACATTTGGAAAAACAGAAAGAGAGCGTATCAGCAAACTCACAAGCCATCTTATGGAATTGGAAAAAGAAGAACAATCTAAGACTAAACCCAGCAGAAGAAAAGAAATATCCAGAATTAAATCAGAAATCAATGAAATTGAAAACAAAAGAATCATTCAGAAAATTAATGAAACGAGGAGTTGGTTTTTTGAAAAAATAAAAAAACCCTCTCCCTAGACTTAGCTAGGAAGAAATAGAGCTCCTGAATGGACCAATTTCAAGCATGAGATCAAAGAAACAATAAAAAGTCTTCCAACAAAAAAATGCCCTGGTCCAGATGGCTTCACACCAGAGTTCTATCAAACCTTCAAAGAAGACCTTATTCCCATATTGCAGAAGTTATTCCAAAAGATTGAGGAGGAAGGAATCTTCCCCAACATATTCTACGAAGCAAATGTCACCCAAATCAGGAAGACCCAACTAAAGAGGAGAATTTCAGACCAATTTCACTAATGAATATAGATGCAAAAATTCTCAACAAAATCCTAGCCAATAGATTATAGCTTATCATCAAAAAAGTTATACATCGGGGAGCGCCTGTGGCTCAGTGAGTTGGGCGCTGGCCCCATATGCCCAGGGTGGCGGGTTCAAACCCGGTCCCCCAAACTGCAACAAAAAATAGTCGGGCGTTGTGGTGGGCCCCTGTAGTCTCAGCTACTAGGGAGGCTGAGGCAAGAGAAACACCTTAAGCCCAGGAGTTGAAGGTTGCTGTGAGTTGTGTGATGCCATGGCACTCTACTGAGGGTGATAAAGTGAGACTCTGTCTACACACACACACACACACACACACACACACACACACACAAAAGTCATACATCATGATTAAGTAGGTTTTATCCCAGGGATGCAAGGCTCGTTTAACATACACAAGTCCATAAACATTATTCACCGTATCAACAGAAGCAAAACAAACACCATATCATGCAGAAAAAGCATTCAATAAAATTCTGCATCCTTTTCTTATTTGAACACTGAGGAGTATAGGTATAGGTGGCACATTTCTGAAACTGATCAAAGCTATTTATGACAAACCCACAGCTAATATTCACCCAAGGGAGTAAAACTTTTCCTTTTAGAACTGGAACCAGACAAGGTTGTCCTCTGTCACCATTACTATTCAACATAGTGCTGGAAGTTGTAAGTCCAATACAACTGGGCAAGACAAGGAAATAAACGGCATCCAAATGGGAGCAGAGGAGGTCAAACTCTCCCTGTTTGCTGACAATATGATCTTATACTTAGAGAACCCCAAAGACTCAACCACAAGACTACTGGAAGTCATCAAAAAATACAGTAGGGTGGTGCCTGTGGCTCATCGAGTAGGGCGCCGGCCCCATATACCAAAGGTGATGGGTTCAAACTCTGCCTTGGTGGAACCGCAAAAACAGAAAAATAGCCAGGCATTGTGGCGGGTGCCTGTAGTCCCAGCTACTCGGGAGGCTGAGGCAAGAGAATCGCCTAAGCCCAGGAGTTGGAGGTTGCTGTGAGCTGTGTGACACGATGGCACTCTACTGAGGGCGATAAAGTGCGACTCTGTCTCTACAAAAAAAAAAAAAATGGCCGGTGTTGTGGTGGACGCCTGTAGTCCCAGCTGCTTAGGGAGACAGAGGCAGGAGACTCGCTTGAGCCCAGGAATTGGGGGTTGCTGTGAGCTGTGACGCTACGGCACTCTACCCAAGGTGATAGCTTGAGGCTCTGTCTCAAAAAATAAAAATAAAATAAAATACAGTAATGTTTCAGGATATAAAATCAATGTCCATAAGTCAGTAGCCTTTGTATACGGCAATAATAGTCAAGATGAGAGGCTAATTAAGAACACAACTCCTTTCACCATAGCTTCAAAAAAAATGGAATACCTAGGAATATACCTAACAAAAGAGGTGAAGGACCTCTATAAAGAAAATTATGAAACTCTAAGAAAGGAAATAGCAGAGGTAATTAACAAATGGAAGAGCATACCATGCTCATGGCTCATTGTTAAAATGTCCATAATTCTCAAAGCAATCTACCTATTCAACGCCATCCCAATTAAAATACCAACATCCACTGGTTGAGAAAGGCATCATAAGAGCAACTCCTTTCCACTTAGAAGGATGCACTCATCAGTCCTTCCTCTAAACAGCCTGCCATTCCGACCTCCTGAGCATCACTCAGGTTTGGCCTGGGTTTCTTCCTCTCTGTTACCTGCTAGCCACCCCCATAAGCCTTCTGCACAGACAGGCATTACTGGGGGTTGCCCAAGCCCAGGAGGCCATCCTGGAACCCGTCTTAAAAGCATATAAAGAAAATAAAACATTGTTTTGTGACATTGAAAAAAAAAAAGACCAAAACCCAACATCGTACTTTCAAGATTTGGAAAAAATGATTCTGCATTTTGTATGGAACCAGAAAAAACCCTGTATAGCTAAGGCAGTTCTTAGTAATAAAAACAAATCTGAGGGAATCACCACACCAGATTTTAGGCTTTACTACAAAGACATAGTACTGGCATGGTTCTGGCACAAAAATAGAGACGTAGACATTTGGAATCGAATAGAAAACCAGGAAATGAAATGAACATCTTACAACCACCTAATCTTTGATAAACCAAACAAGAACATACCTTGGGGAAAAGACTCCCTATTCAATAAATGGTACTGGGGCTCAGTGCCTGTGGCTCAACGGGCTAAGGTGCCAGCCACGTACACCTGAGCTGGCGGGTTCGAATCCAGCCCAGGCTGGCCAAACAACAATGACGACTGCAACCAAAAAATGGCCGGGTGTTGTGGTGGACGCCTGTAGTCCCAGCTACTTGGGAGGCGGAGGTAGGAGACTTGCTTGAGCCCAGGAATTGGAGGTTGCTGTGAGCTGTGATGCCACGGCACTCTGCCCAGGGTGACAGCTTGAGGCTCTGTCTCAAAAAAAAAAAAAAAAAAAAGAAAAAAAAGAAATGGTACTGGGAGAACTGGATATCCATATATAAAAGACTGAAACTGTACCCACACCTTTCTCCACTCACAAAAATTGATTCAAGATGGATAAAGGACTTAAATTTAAGGCATGAAATGATAAAAATCCTCCAAGAAAGCATAGGAAAAAAACTGGAAGATATTGGCCTGGGAAAAGACTTCACAAAGAAGACTGCCATGGCAATAACAACAACAAAAATAAACAAATGGGACTTAACTAAACTGAAAATCTTCTGTATGGCTAAGGAGACAACAACCAAAGCAGATAGACAACCTATACAATGGGAAAGTATATTTGTATATTTTGAATCAGACAAAAGCTTGATAACTAGGATCTATAGAGAATTCAAATTAATCCACATGAAAAAAGCCAAAAATCCCATATATCAATGGGCAAAAGACATAAATAGAACCTTATCTAAAGAAGACAGACGAATGGCTAACAAACATATGAAAAAATGCTCATTATCCCTAAGTATTAGAGAAATGCAAATCAAAACCATCCTGAGGCTCGGCACCTGTGGCTCAACAGGCTAAGGTGCCAGCCATGTACACCTGAGCTGGCAGGTTCAAATCCAGTCCAGGCCCACCAAACAACAATGAAGGCTGCAACCAAAAAATGGCCAGGTGTTGTGGCTGGGGCCTGTAGTCCCAGCTACTTGGGAGGCGGAGGCAAGAGACTCGCTTGAGCCCAGGAATTGGAGGTTGCTGTGAGCTGTGATGCCATAGCACTCTATCCAGGGTGACAGCTTGAGGCTCTGTCTCAAAAACAAAACAAAACAAAACAAAACAAAAACCATCCTGAGATACAGTCTAACCCCAGAGAGAATGGCCCACATCACAAAATCTCAAAACTGCAGATGCTGGCATGGATGTGGAGAGAAGGGAACACTTTTACACTGCTGGTGGGACTGCACACTAATGTAACCTTTTTGGAAGGAAGTATGGAGAAACCTCAAAGAACTCAGGCTAGACTTCCCATTTGATCCTGCAATCCCATTACTGGGCATCTACTCAGAAGGAAAATATCCTAGAAATATTTCCATTGAAATGGAAAAAAAAATCCTAGAAATATTTCCATTGGGTGGCGCCTGTGGCTCAGTGGGTCGGGCACTGGTCCCATATATTGAGGGTGGCGGGTTCGAACCTGGCCCCAGCCAAATTGAAAAAAAAAAAATAGCTGGGGTTTGTGACTGGTGCCTTTAGTCCCAGCTACTTGGAGGCTGAGGCAAAGAATTGCTTACGCCCAGGAGTTGGAGGATGCTGTGAGCTGTGACGCCATGGCACTCTACTGAGGGCAACAAAGTGAGATTCTGTTTCTAAAAAAATAAAATAAAATAAAACAAAAAAATAAAAAAGTAAGCACTCGAAGGCCAGAGCAGTGGCTTACGCCTGTAATCCTAGCACTCTGAGAGGCCAAGGCAGGTGGTTTGCTTGAGCACCCACCTAGTTATCAAGGAGTTGGAGACCTGAGCAGGAGTAAGACCCTGCCCCTAAAACTAGCCAGGCATTGTGGCGGGTGCCTGTAGAGGCTGACTCAAGAGGATCTTTTGAGCCCAAGAGTTTGAGGTTGCTGTGAGCTATGATGCCATGACACTCTATCCAGGGAGACAGAGTGAGAGACTCTATCTCAAGAAAGAAAGAAAGGAAGGAAGGAGGGAGGGAGAGAGGAAAGAAAAGGAAAGAAAGAAGGCACTCCTAAGAAGGAAGTTATGAAGCAAGCAAATGCTTCATTGTATCTTCGTTTATTCAACTATATCCCCCTATTCCCATATAGGTTTCAGTAAAAATCACCCCTTTTAGGAGTACAGTTTGATGAGTTTTGAAAAAATATACTACAAATCTGGTCATGTAGCCACCACCACCACCCTGTGTTATATCACCTCAGAAAGTTCCCCCTTGTCCTCTTGTTAGAGTCTTTTGCCCTCCTTTCCCAGTCCCTACTGGCCACGGATTTGATTTCTATCCCAACAGTTTTATGTTTTATAGGCTAGTTACAATGCTTGGTGCTAATGATTCAAATACAGTAAGATTTAGTCCCTGTAGGGAAGGAGCTTGTCAAGTGAGGTAGAAAGACTTGTCAACAGAATATTACCACAAGGCAAATGCTATTACAAAGATAGAACTTTGCCAGCACTGAAGGCATGCAACTAACCTTATACATATTGAGAGATGGTTCATTAAAGATATGGCAATCGGGTTGAGTTCTGAAATGGTGAATTGGAATAGGGCAAACAGAGAAAGTGAGATAACACTTTCCAGCTGGAAGCCATGTTATCACATAGGCATTGAGTTATGAATGTTTCTGTATCTTCTGAATAAGGTATAATTAATAAAAGTGATAAGTAATAAAAAGTAAACATTGTGCTCGTCATGAATTTGCACACAATCTTTAAGCTTCTAAAACTCATTTCCTGTATGCTTGAGCTAAATAAATAATCTGGCATTTATATTTCAGTGGCTATTTATGCCAGATATTTTTGCAATATTTATTTATGTAGACAGAGTTATACTCTGTTGCCCTGGGTAGAGTGCCGTGGCTTCATTATAGTTCACAACAACTTCAAACTCTTGGGCTTGAGCAGTCTTCTTGCCTCAGCCTTTCAATTAGCTGGGACTACAGTTGTCCACCACAATGCTCAGCTAGTTTTTTCTATTTTTAGTAGAGACGAGGTCTTACTCTTGCTTAGGCTGATCTCGAACTTCTGAGCTCAAGCAATCCATTTCATCCTGGCCTCCCAGAGTGCTAGGATTACAAGCCTAAGCCACTGTGCCTGGCCTATTTTATAGTTCAAATTTGATTTTTAATTATGTAATTAAAGGGTTGAGTTTGAATCATCAACAAACCAGGAAAGAGGTTAATGAATTTAAAGCCTCGAAAAATAGGTAAGGAGGACTGGGCATGTTGGCTCATGGCTGTAATCCCAGCACTCTGGGAGGCAGAGGGTGAAGGATCTCCTGAGCATAGGAGATTTGAGACCAGGCTGACGAAGAGTACGACTCTGTCTCTACTAAAAATAGAAAAATTATCTGCTTATAGTCCAAGCTACTTGGGAGGCTGAGGCTGGAGGATTGCCCAGGAGTTTGAGGTTGCTGTGAGCAAGGCTGAGGCCAGGGCGTTCTGGCCCAGGCAATGAAGTGAGACTCTGTCCCCCCACCCCTGCTCCCCAAAAAAAAGAAAAGAAAGAAAAAGGAAAGAAAAAAGGATAGTAGACAGTTATTGCATTGAAGAAAATTTTTTGGTTTTTCTCTGTCTCTGGTCATGATCCTCCTACCCTAAGTCCAGCCGTATTGAACTTTTGTTTCTTTCACACACCATTCCCATTTTCCCTAGCTAGCCTTGACACATACTATTCTCTTGCTCTGGAACTCTTCCTTACATTCTGGTGCTATCTTGCCCTGTTTCACCAACTGAGTATCTTTCATGCCCTTCCTCAACCATTCTCAGTGTTCTTAGAGCACACAGTATTTTCCTATCATATCCCATTACTGTTATGACTGAGGCAGGAGTATCCCTTGAGGCCAGAAGTTTGAAGCTTCCGTGACCTATGATCAGGCCAATCCTCTCTAGCCTGGGCAACAGATCAAGACCCTGTCTTTTTCTTTTCTTTCTTTTTTCTTTTTTTTAGAGAGAAAGTCTCACTTCATCGCCCTCATTAGAGTGCTGTAGCATCACAACTCACAGCAACTTCTAACTGGTAGACTTTTTTTTTTTGAGACAGAGCCTCAAGCTGTCACCTTGGATAGAGTGCTGTGGCATCATAGCTCACAGCAACCTTCAATTCCTGGGCTCAAGTGAGTCTCTTGCCTCCACCTCCCAAGTAGCTGGGACTACAGGCGCCCGCCACAACGCCTGGCCATTTTTTGGTTGCAGCCGTCATTGTTGTTTGGCGGGCCTGGGCTGGATTCGAACCCACCAGCTCAGGTGTACGTGGCTGGCGCCTTAGCCCACTGAGCCACAGGCACCGAGCCCTAACTGGTAGACTTAAGCGATTCTCTTGCCTCAGCCTCCCAAATAGCTGGGACTACAGGCGCCCGCCACAACACCCAGTTATTTTTTTGTAGTGGTCTGGCTGAAGCTGGGTTTGAACCTGCCATCCTCTGTATATGGGGCCAGAGCCCTACCCACTGAGCCACAGACACTGCCCCACACCTTGTCTTTAAAGAAATAAAAAATAGGGCTTAGTGTGGTGGCTCATGCCTATAACCCTAGCACTCTGGGAGGCCAAGGTAGGTGGATTGCTTGAGCTCACAAGTTGGAAACTGAGCAAAAGTGAGACCCTGTCTCTAAAACTAGCTGGGCATTGTGGCAGATGCCTATAGTCCAGCTCCTTGGGAGACTGAGGCAAGTGGATCACTTATGCCCAAGAGTTTGAGGTTGCTATGAACTACGATGCCATAGTACTCTACTGAGGGTGACAAAGCGAAACTCTGTCTCAAAAAAATAAATAAATAAAAATGAAAAAACTAACACCCCCCCCCCCCCCATTTAGTGTACAAATACTTTGGTATTTAGGCTTGAATTTGTGGATTAAATTATAGGGATAAATTAGAAATCAAAATGTAATTAGTTAAATGTGAACTTTTAGTGACAATTCTGGGAAAGATGTATTAACAGTATATATCCATATCTATTTTAAAAAACTCAGCCTATGGACAGCGCCTGTGGCTAAAAGGAGTAGGGCACCGGCCCCATATGCCAGAGGTGGCAGGTTCAAACCCAGCCCCAGGCAAAAACAGCAAAAACCCAAACCAAAACAAAACAAAATAACAACTCAGCCTGTATAAGTTAAGCTTTTTATTTTTTTTTTCTTTTCTTTTTAAGGCTAGTCAAGTGAAGCAGTGGGAGTGAAGAAGATAAGTTAAGCTATTTAAGTATACTTATCCATTTGATGAAGAATTTCAAAAGTGAGGGGAAAAATCATTATTCCTGCAATGATTTGCCATTACAGGCCTGAACGGCCACAGGCAATAGGCCACCCATAATCTATATAACATGAGTCACAAACCAAACAGGTCTTTACTCTGCCTGAATTCCAGTCCCTAATCACAAAGTTAAGTATGAACATGACAGCACTTTAAGATAAAAGAACTGATTCTGTAAGGGACATTTTATTTTTCATACTTATATATACATAGGAAAAAAATCATAATAGATACATTCAAATAATGTAATAGTTCACAATTAATATGGATTCATATTCTAAACAAGATCTAAGCAAGTAATAAAACTTAAGATCATTTCTAAAGCACTTTTTTCTAGACTAGGTGTGGAGGCTCATGCCTATAATCCCAGTACTCTGGGAGGCCGAAGCAATGGATTGCCTGAGCTCACAAGTTTGAGACCAGCCTAAGCCAGAGTGAGACCTCATCTCTAAAAATAGCCGGGCCTTGTGAAGGGCACCTGTAGTCCCAGCAACTTGGGAGGCTGAGGTAAGAGGATCGTTTGAGCCCAAGAGTGTGAGGTTGCTGTGAGCTGTGACACCATGGCACTCTACTGAGTGCAGTAAAGTAAAACTCTGTCTCAAAACAAAAATAAAATAAAATAAAGCACTTTTCTCCTTTAAATATTTTATACTTCTGGTAAGAGAAGAAGCAAATGGACCTCTGAATGGATTTTGTTGTGGTGCATAGTCAGCCCACAAATGTATTGACTGTATCAATTAACTCAAGCAAGTGTAAGGAAATCTAGATTCAGATCCTAGCTTCAACTCTGTTGGTAGGTAAATCACTTACCGCTAGACTAATAAATATGTAAATTAAATTATCTTATCCAAAATGCATATAAATATGTAAATTAAGAGGTATGTTAGAAAATGATTATTGCTTTTGGGAAGAAAAAGATAAAGCAAGATTGAGAAAATCAGGAGTAGGAATGCATATTTAGGTGGGTATATGTGCTTGACATACTGTATACAAACCCTCAGGGAAATATTATCATTATTATTACTGTGGTTTTCTCTTCTGTAAATACAAAATTAGGTTGAATGACTTCTAGCATTTGAAAAAATAATTGTGTTCCATTTTAGGATTTGTGGCTACAGGGCTTATTGCAAACTCCTCATAATTATTCCAAGTTTTATAAAGTTATTATATATTTATTCCTTAAATTTTTTGCTTTCATATTTTTTGTGATGTCTATAAAACAGTCTTCTAATGATATAAGACTTATCAAATAATTTAAAAATACATTAATTTGTTTAAATTACAAAGTCAAAATTTTAGCATATTTAAGAAAATACACATACTGTCGTAGTCACCATTTTAAAAAAAGAATATGTAATAATAGGAGAGAGTGTGTATCAGGCTTACTTTTTTTAAACTTTACCTTTTTGGCCATTGATTCATGATTATTTTAAGTTTTCTTTTTTTTTTTTTGAGACAGAGCCTCAAGCTGCCACCCTGGTTAGAGTGCTGTGGCATTACAGCTCACAGCAACCTCCGATTCCTGGGCTCAAGCGAGTCTCCTGCCTCCACCTCCCAAGTAGCTGGGACTACAGGCGCCTGCCACAATGCCCGGCCATTTTTTTTTTTTTTTTTTGGTTGCAGCCGTTATTGTTGTTTGGCAGGCTGGGGCTGGATTCAAACCCGCCAGCTCAGGTGTACATGGCTGGCGCCTTAGCCCGTTGAGCCACAGGCGCCGAGCCTATTTTAAGTTTTCAACAAATACTGCCACACAGCCGTATTCTAACACATTCTTGTTTGAAACGGACATTGTTGTCTTGAAAATAGACATATGCAGCACACCTGTTAGCATCTAGCCCCAAAGACATTTGAGCATCATTAAAAGTAGCTGTTCTGTGTTGTTATAAATTGTAAACTAGAAGATAAACTGTTAGCCCTAGATAAGTTTCTCCATGAATATTTATTTTTAAGAACTGAAAGAAAAAAAAGAGAACTCTTCATATGTTTAAAACAATTTAATCATGTTTGTTAATAAAGAACACCAGAAAGAGTGTATATAATGCACTTGTTTCTTTTCTTTCTTTCTTTCTTTCTTTTTTTTTTTTTTGACAGTCTCATTTTGTTGCCCTTGGTAGAGTGCTGTGGTGTCACAGCTCACAGCAACCTCCAGCTCTTGGGCTTAAGCGATTCTCTTGCCTCAGCCTCCTGGGTAACTGGGACTACAGGCACCCACCACAGTGCCCGGCTATTTTTTGTGGCAGTTTGGCTGGGGCCGGGTTTGAACCCGCCACCCTCGGTATATGGGGCTGGTGGCCTACTCACTGAGCCACAGGTGCTACCCAATGCAACAGAAATTTTAATAAAGTAAAACAAACAAACAAACAAACAAAC
>CAUYRH010089491.1:0-46768 GCA_963574655.1 Perodicticus potto | reverse complement strand
AAAAAAAAAAAAAAAAAAAAAATCTCAGTCTTGGCTATTAAAAAGTGCATATTTTGGCCCAGTGACTTATGCCTGTAGTACCAGCTACAGGTAGGCTGAAGCAGGGGGACCACTTGAGCTCAGGAGTTCAAGGCTGTAATGTACTGTGGTCAGGTCTATGGATAGCCACTGTACTCCAGCCTGGAAAAGATAGCAACATCCCATCTTTAATTAAAAAAAAAATTTTTTTTTTTTTGCAGTTCAATGTACTGTGGTCAGGCCTATGGACAGCCACTGTACTCCAGCCTGGAAAAGATAGCAACATCCCATCTTTAATTAAAAAAAAAATTTTTTTTTTTGCAGTTCTGGGCCAGGTTTGAACCCACCACCTCCGGTATATGGGGCTGGCGCCCTACTCCTTTGAGCACAGGCACTGCCCCCTATTTTTTTTTTTTTTTTTTTTTGGAGACAGAGTCTCACTTTGTTGCCCCAGGCTAGAATGCTGGGGTGTCACAGCTCACAGCAACTTCAAACTCCTGGGCTCAAGCTACCCTCTTGCCTCAGCCTCCCAAGTATCTGGGACTACAGGCGCCCACCACAATGCCTGGCTTTTTTGTTTTTATTATTGTTATTGTTGTCATTGTTGTTTAGCAGGCCCAGCCCAGGTTCGAACCTGCCAGTTGTGGTGTATGTGGCCGGCGCCCTAAACACTGAGCTATGGGCACCAAGCCTGAAGAAAGAAATTTTTTTTTTTTTTTTTTGAGACAGAGTCTCACTATGTCGTCCTCACTAGGGTGCTGTGGCATCACAGCTCACAGCAACTTCAAACTCTTGGGCTTAAGCGATTCTGTTGCCTCAGCCTCCCGAGTAACTGGGACTACAGTTGCCCAGCTACTTTTTGGTTGCCGTTGTTGCTGTTGTTTAGCAAGCCTGGGCAGGGTTTGAACCCACCACCTTTGGTGTATGTGCCTGGCGCCCTACTCACTGAGCTATGGGTACTGAACCAAAAAAAAACTTTGTTTGAAGTGATTATTTTTTTGTTGTTGTTGCTGCAGTTGTCATTGTTGATTTTAGTTGGCCCGGGCCGGGTTTGAACCCTCCAGCCTTGGTGTATGTGGTGGGCACCGTAACCACTGAGCTATGGGCGCCGCCTGAAGTTTGTTTGTTTGTTTTTTTGAGACACACTCTCACTTTGTTGCCCTTGGTAGAGTACCATGGTGTCACAGCTCACAGCAACTTCAAACTCTTGGGCTTAAGTGATTCTCTTGCCTCAGGATAAGTAGCTGGAACTACAGGTGCCTTCCAGTGCCCAGATATTTTTTGGTTGTAGTTGTCATTGTTGTTTGGTGGGTCCAGGCTGGATTCCAACTCCCAGCTCTGGTATATGTGGCTGGTGCCCTAACTGCTGAGCCTTAGGCTCTGAGCCTGAAGTGAATATTTTTTTACCCAAATTCCCACTCCTAGGAATTTCCCTAAGGAAATATTCAGATATTATTAATAATCAGAGAAAATATTTATGTGTAGAGTTATCTTCCAAAGCATTATTTATGATTGCAAAAAATTATAAACAGGCTCGGCGCCTGTGGCTCAACGGGCTGAGGCGCCAGCCACGTACACCTGAGCTGGCGGGATCAAATCCAGCCCGGGCCCGCCAAACAACAATGACGGCTGCAACCAAAAAATGGCTGGGTGTTGTGGCGGGTGCCTGTAGTCCCAGCAACTTGGGAGGCGGATGCAGGAGAATGGCTTGAGCCCAGGAGTTGGAGGTTGCTGTGAGCTGTGATGCCACCACAGCACTCTCTCCAGGGTGACAGCTTGAGGCTCTGTCTCAAAAAAAAAAAAAAAAAAAAATTATAAACAACTCAAATGTGCATCAATATGGACCAGTTAAATTATTATTTAGACATAGGAATGAATATTATACAGTCATTAAAATTTCTTTGTGGATCAATGTAGATGTATCAAGATTTCCACAATATATTAAATAAAATGGAAAATGAAATGATGAAATGTTTTCCTTTGCTTTTAAAGAAATGTGTGTGTGGCTCAGCGCCTGTGGCTCAAGCGGCTAAGGCGCCAGCCACATACACCTGAGCTGGCGGGTTCGAATCCAGCCTGGGCCTGCCAAACAACAATGACGGCTGCAACCAAAAAATGGCCAGGTATTGTGGCGGGCACCTGTAGTCCCAGCTACTTGGGAGGAGGAGGCAGGAGACTCGCTTGAGCCCAGGATTTGGAGGTTGCTGTGATCTGTGATGCCATGGCATTCTACCCAGGGCGACAGCTTGAAGATCTGTCTCAAAAAAAAAAAAAAAAAAGAAATGTGTGTGTATATATGTGTATACTTAGAGAAAAGTCTGGATATGGCCAGGCGTGGTGGTTCACACCTATAATCCTAGCACTCTGGGAGACTGAGGTGGGTGGATTGCCTGAGCTCACAGGTTTGAGACCAGCCTGAGCCAGAGCGAGACCTTGTCTCTAAAAATAGCTCAGCATTATGGAGGGCACTTGTAGTCCCAGCTACTTGGGAAGCTAAGGCAAGAGAATCACTTGAGACCAAGTGTTTGAGGTTGCTATGAACTATGATACCGTGGCATTCTACTCTGTCTCCAAAAAAAAAAAAGTCTGGATTGGCAACAAAATGTTAACAGTTATTATTTTTTTGGATTATGTGATTATGGGTGTGCCTTTCTGCAAAATCTAAACTATTTTTTACAATGAATACATATGACTTTATATCTAATGAATTATTTCAAATGTTTGGGAAAGTAGTAGAAATAATATAGATCTATATGCCTACCATCCAGTTAGTCAAACCTTAACATTTTGTTATATTACATGAATATTTCTTTTTTCAGTTCTAAACTGAATACTGGACTAAATCTTTTTTTTTTTTTTTTGTAGAGACGGAGTCTTACTTTATCGCCCTCGGTAGAGTGCCGTTGTATCACACAGCTCACAGCAACCTCCAACTCCTGGGCTTAGGCGATTCTCTCGCCTCAGCCTCCCGAATAGCTGGGACTACAGGCGCCTGCCACAACGCCCGGCTATTTTTCTGTTTTGCAGTTCGGCCAAGGCTGGGTTTGAACCCGCCACCTTCGGTATATGGGGCCGGCATCCTACTCAATGAGCCACAGGTGCCGCCCTGGACTAAATCTTTTTAAAGAAATAAAATATGGATGCAGTTTTTCATTGTTTTGTTTTCCCAAGACAGAGTCTTGCTGTTACCCAGGCTGGAATGCAGTGGTGTAATCATAGCTCACTGCAACCTCAAACTCTTGGGCTCAAGAAATCCTCCTGACTCAGACTCTCAAATAATTGGGACTACAGGTGTGTTCCACCACACCTGGCTAATTTTTCTTAGTTTTTGTAGAGATGGGGTCTTGCTGTATCCCTCAGGCTGGTCTTGAACTCCTGACCTCAAGCAGTCCTTCTGCCTTGGCCTTCCAAAGCACTGGGATCTCATGTGCTGCTGTGTGCAGCCTCAATATATCATTAAAGTATGTGTGTGTGTGTTTTTCACTCATTGTAGGGTATAAGCATTTTCAACTTTATTAGATATTGCCAAATTGCTTTTCAACATGGTTATACCCACATTAAGTTTCAGTTTCTCTAAATCTTAGCCAACTCACGGCATATCAAACCTTTTATTTTCAGCAATTTGATGATTGTGATGTATTACTTTTATTATCTAAAACAAAAAAGGGAAAGAAAAGAATAAAGCTGGTTCCATTTTGAAAAATAAAAGTGTAGGCTCAGGGCCTGTAGCTCAAGTGGCTAGGGTGCCAGCCACATACACGGGAGCTGGCGGGTTCGAACCCAGTCCGTGCCCACCAAAAAACAATGACAACTACAACCAAAAAATAGCTGGGCATTGTGACGTGTGCCTGTATTCCCAGCTACTTGGGAGGCTGAGGCAAGAGAATTACCTAAGGCCAAGAGTTGTTTGCTGTGAGCTGTGATGCCATAGCACTCGACCCAGGGCGGCAGCTTGAGACTCTGTCTCCAAAATAAATAAATAAATAAATAAATAAAAAATAAAAGCCTACAGGTCTTAGAGCCAGGCAGACCTAGGTTTAAATGCCAGCCCTGCCCCCTGAAAGCTTTTTAACCTTAGGAAGTGGTCACTATCGCTGAGCCTCAGATGTGTCATCCCTATCACACAGAATTGCTGAGATTAAACAAGACAACCATTTAGCACAGTGCACCGCAGGGCTCAACACATGGCAGCTGCGATTATGATTTATTCTCAATTCCACTTGCTAATTTCAAGTAGGGATACAAATGAAATGAAATGAGCAGTGAAAAAAGTCAAAAGGCAACAGTTGGAAGGCAGAGGGGAAGAAACAGGCTGAGTAATTCTCAGATAGGACATCCTGTCCTTGAACATTAGAACAAGCTGTGCAGGGGCCGCCAGAACAAAGTCTGCCTTCTGCAGAGGGAGGGATGAGAAATAACATTTGGTGGTTCCGTTTATCAAGCATGTAAGAGTGCTGGTCCCCATTAGGGGTCCTTGCTGACCCTCTCCATAGATAAAAACAGGAACAAGAAGGCTTTGCAGCTGTGGAGCCTATAGGATGGTGGGAGGTGTGCTCGTGGGAAGTGGTAGCCTCAGTGACAGTGACAACAAGGGGACGGTCTGTTATAGATGCTTCCAAAAGTGCAAGGCCATCCCCTCTAAGAGGAGAGTGGGAAAATAATAACTTATTTATATGGTTCTTCTATGCATCTCATTTGAACTTAACCTTCTGAGGTGTGGACAGGGAGACTGCAGCTTAGAGAGGTGAAGTGGCTTTGGTGTCCAAGGTCAGACAATTAGAGAGAGACTAGGAATCTGAACCTGCCTAAGTGCTCTTTTTATGACGGTGCACTGTCTCTTCAGGGCACACTGGGAACGGACTAGGCTAAAGAGCGTCTTTGAAAGCTCAGGCTCTGGGAACAGGACAGAGGGACATGGCCAGGCAAGCAGAGCAGTGGATCAGCGTGAGTTGGCAGCCTGACCCAATAAAGATGCCAGGGCTATTCTGGGTGGCATGTGGGGAGAAGGGGCTGGGGGAAGGGAGCCTGTAACTGGGACAAGGAACTTGCCATCCACTCCCTTTTCTGCCTCAGGCCTCGTCTCCATGATCGCTCCATAGTAAGCAGGTTGAGGCTGACGGCCACATAAATGGGTCTGCAATCATCTTCCCCTCCCAATAGGGACCCTCAACAGTCATCAGGAGCTTAGTAGATCCTAAGAGCTCTGCTAGGATCCCCCCTCCACTATTGGCAGCAGAGGTTTTTTGTCTGTTAATATTAAAAAGTCATCTCTCAGCTTCAGGGGTTGACGCCGTTCTTGTTCCTGGCTCTATGTGATCCGTCCCCTTCCTGTTCTGAAAACCAACTCAGGGAGTGTTTCCTTCTACGTCCTTGATGTCATTCAACACAGCATCAGCCTTTGCTGTGGCATCCAGTGGCTCTGTCCCCGCAGGTCAGGCAGGGCTGGCTGTCCACCCTGCTCCACTGTCCCACACCTGAACTCTCTCTTCCCTTTTCCCTCCTTGCAGCCCAACCCCTGCCTGGGAACCTGCAATTTCTCCCTGTTTGAGTCTCTTCAACTCTCACAGACCCGTGAAGAAAACCAGGAACTCAACACAGGGCTAAGAATGTTCTTGTGAAGGTAACCTTCGCCTCTGTGACAAAACCAGCTTAACTCTCTTTCCTGATTCCATTTAGCGCAAAAAATACTCTCTCTTTAAACCCAGAGACAGAATAAAAAATCGAAATCTAAAACAAAAACACCACCCTTCATGGCACATCTAAGGGATGGAGGCAGACTGGTTTCTCTGGGCTCCTGGTAATTATATTGGCCAACCAGTATGACTACTTAATAACAACATGCAACTATTTACTGGTCACCCCCTGTCTGCCAGGCACAGCCTTGGAACCTTACATACATTATTTCTCTTCAACTTCAACAATCCTGCAAAGTATATACAATCATTACTCTACAGGTAAAGAAACTTAGGTTCAGAGAGGGTAAAAAAAACTTTCTTAACGTCTCAAGTAAGTGCATAGTGGAGGCTAGAATTCAGAATGGTCTAAATCCAAACAAACTCCAGTCTCTTTTTACCATGATGCCTTTGCAAAGAATCTGGAGTGGCTGAGGTCATAGAGGCAGAAGGGCTAAAGTTACAATAGAATTTTTTGAACTGTAAGCCCTGGGCTAGGGACATAACCAAATATCTGACCCGTAGAAGGAAATTTTGTATAAACATCATTAAAAATAAAGTCTATTATGAGAAATTAAAAATAAAAGATCAGATACTTTTATAAGTATGTAAAATACTTATTGCTAGAGCTGGTTGCAAAAATGTTTTTTCAAAGTAATTTTAATACAAAATTGTTTGTGATTGTGGAGATAATATCTCACCTGAAATTATTTTGTATCAACTAGTAGCTGCAGAGAGATAGTGGAGAGAAAGGAGAAAGGGATGGCCTTCCAAAGTAAGTCGATATGGGCATGTCTCAAGAGTTGCCTGACAATAACTCCTTGTTTTACAGAAAGGCATGGATAAGAGTGTAGGGTAGGGGCGGCGCCTGTGGCTCAAGGAGCAGGACACCAGCCCCATATACCAGAGGGTGATGGGTTCAAACCCAGCCCCAGCCAAAAACTGCAACAACAACAATAACAAAAGAGTGTGGGGTAGATCCTACTAGCTGAAGTAGGAGGAGGGGGAGAATGGTTTCCCAGCAAAAGCTTTCTAAAGGGACAGCCTGCCCTTAGGTCATTTCTTTCAACAATGTTTTTTCCTCTCTTCGAGCAGGCTTCAGCTCTCTCACCCCCAACATGCCACAGGCAGAAGCGAAATATTCCACACTTGAGTAAATGCAACAAGGCCCTGATTAGTTACATATGCTTTGGAGAGAAAGAGCTTTTCTGTTTGTTTTTTAGGCTTACGTTATATTGCAAATGGGGGGATCAGTGCTTAAGGAAAGCACCTTCTCTCCAGGCAGGAGGGAAGTTGCTCCCACAGCCTCAGGCCCCACGGCTCCCAGAATAGAGGAAAGCTGTGTTCAAGGACCTCTCTGCCTTCAGCCTTCAGCAGTGAAACGAAGCATTTGGAGCAGATGACCTCAGACATCTAGGCCAGCAACTCCCTGCTCCCTACTGCTGTCTTTATATTATTTATTTATTTTTATTTTTTTTATATTTATTTATTTATTTTTGAGACAGAGCCTCAAGCTGTCACCCTGGATAGAGTGCCATGTCATCACAGCTCACAGCAACCTCCATTTCCTGGGCTCAAGAGAGTCCCTTGCCTCCGCCTCCCAAGTAGCTGGGACTACAGGCACCCGCCACAACGCCTGGCCTTTTTTTTTTTTTTTTTGGTTGCAGCCATCATTGTTGTTTGGCGGGTCCGGGCTGGATTCAAACCTGCCAGCTCAGGTGTACATGGCTGGCACCTTAGCCTGTTGAGCTACAGGCGCCGAGCCTATTTTTATTTTTTGTAAGACAGTCTCACTCTGTCGCCCTTGGTAGAGTGCCATGGTGTCATAGCTCACAGCAACCTCAAACTCTTGGGCTCAAGCAATCCTTTTACCTCAGCCTCCCAAGTAGCTGGACTGCAGGCTCGCACCATGACACCCAGCTAATTTTTATTTTATTTATTTATTTTTGAGACTAAGTCTCAAGCTGTTGCCCTGGGTGGAGTAGCATGGTGTCATCGTAGCTCACAGCAAGCTCCAACTCTTAGGCTCAAGCAATCCTCTTGCCTCAGTTTTTCTCTATCAACTCTTAGGCTCAAGCAATCCTCTTGCCTCAGTTTTTCTCTATTTTTAGTAGAGATGGGGTGTCACTCTTGCTTAGGCTGGTCTTGAACTCATGAGCTCAAGCAATCCACCTACCTTGGCCTTCCAGAGTGCTAGGATTATAGGCATGAACCACCACACCTGGCCCCAGCTGATTTTTATTTATTTTATTTTATTTTATTATTATTTTTGAGACAGAGTCTCACTCTGACACCCTGGGTAGAGTGCCATGGTGTCATAACCTACAGCAACCTCAAACTCCTGGGCTCAAGTGATACTCTTGCCTCAGCTTCTCAAGTAGCTGGGACTACAGGCACGTGCCACCACTCCCTGCTAGTTTTTCTATTTTTAGTAGAGATGGGGTCTTGTTCTTTCTCAGGCTGGTGTCGAGCTCCTGAGCTCAAGGGATCCATCTGCCTCGGCCTTCTAAAGTGCTAGGTTTACAGGCATGAGCCACCAGGCCGGCCTCCTACTGCTGTCTTATCCTGCTGCATCAGAATCACACCTGGGATTTCAAATACAGGGGAATTGTTTTTACTTTATTCTAATCACTATTGCTTAAAGAAAAAGTAATTTAAAAAACCTGGCTCAGTGAGTAGGGCGCCAGCCACATACACCAAGGCTGGCGGGTTCGAGCACGGCCCGGGCCTGCTGAACAACAATGACAACTGCAACCAAAAAATAGCTGGGCATCGTGGCAGGTGCCTGTCGTTCCAGCTACTCGGGAGGCTGAGGCAAGAGAATAGCTTAGGCCCAGGAGTTGGAGGTTGCTGTGAGCTATGATGCCATGGCACACTACCAAGGGTAACATAATGAGACACGGTCTCACAAAAAAGAAAAAAAAAAAAAAAACCAGAAACTTGGCTCGGTGCCTGTAGCTCAAGCGGTTAGGGTGCCAACTACATACACTGGAGCTGGCAGGTTCGAATCCTGCCAAACAACAATGACAACTACAACCAAAAAATAGCCAGGCGTTGGGGCGGGTGCCTGTAGTCCCAGCTACTTGGGAGGCTGAGGCAAGAGAATCGCCTAAGCCCAAGAGCTGGAGGTTGCTGTGAGCTGTGACTCCACGGCACTCTACCAAGGGCAACAAAGCAAAACTGTCTCTAAAACAAAAAAAGCAAAGCATGGTTAAATTGTGAATAAACTGAATTATAATCTTGCTCTGTGACCCAGGCTGAAGTGCAGTATCATGATCATAGCTCACTACAGCCTCAAACTCCAGGGCTCAAGCAGTCCTCCTGCCTCAGCCTTTCAAAGTCCTGAGATTAGAGGCATGAACCACCACACCAGCCTACATTTTTCATTATAAAATTTTCAGGGAACACAGTCCAGTTGGGATTCAGGTAAAAGAGTTGCCAACGTGAACCTGCGAATACAGACTTGGGAGCAACTATACACAGATTTTAGTTAAAGAGCATGTGTGTTGGGACGGATTCTTCCCAAAGAATCATAGGAAAGGCTCGGCGCCCATAGCTTGGTGAGTAAAGTGCCGGCCACACACACTGAGGCTGGCAGGTTTGAGCACTGCCTGGGCCTGCTAAACGACGATGACAACTTCAACCAAAAAATAACCAAGTGTTGTAGCAGATACCTGTAGTCCCAGCTACTCGGGAGGCTGAGGCAAGAGAATTGCTTAAGCCCAAGAGTTTGAGGTTGCTGTGAGCTGTGATGCCATGGCACTCCCCGGAGGGGGACATAGTGAGATTCTGTCTCAAAAAAAAAAAAAAAGAATCATAGGAAAGAAAACACCACAGAGATAAACTGAAAAAAGAGGTGTTTGAGGAATGATGAGTTTTCTGGTTTTCCAATGGCAAAGAAGACCCTGAATTCTTCTCTCTTTGCATGATTTTCTTTGCTCAGGAAAGTATGATAGGAGAAAACAGAGGAGAAGAAAGGTGGAAAAAGAACATCATCACAGTTTCAGCTCTCCTTTGTCTGTCTTCAGCAGCACTGAGGCCACAGGGCATTCAGAAGCACACGTTGGAAGTCCTAAAGAGCAGAAATTGGCCTTTAAAGCAGAATATAGGAATAAAAAATACAATGGGCTAGAAATGCCAGCAATTAAAAACAGTAAAGAAGGATCAGTATTTTGGCAATCTTATTTCTTTTTAAAAAGTTATTATTGGGGCTTGGCGCCTGTGGCTCAACGGGCTAAGGTGCCAGCCATGTACACCTGAGCTGGTGGGTTCGAGTCCAGCCTGGGCCCGCCAAACAACAATGATGGCTACAACCAAAAAAAAAAAAAAAATTGCCAGACGTTGTGGGGGGTGCCTGTGGTCCCAGCTACTTAGGAGGCGGAGGCAAGAGACTCTCTTGAGCCCAGGAATTGGAGGTTGCTGTGAGCTGTGATGCCATAGCACTCTATCCAGGGTGACAGCTTGAGGCTCTGTCTCAAAAAAAAAAAAAAGTTATTATTGGTATCTATTCTAAAAATTATTTAAAGTGTGCTATTTTAGGGCAGTGCCTGTAGCTCAATGGGTAGGGCACCAGCCCCATATACTGAGGGTGGCGCGTTTGAACCCGGCTTTGGCCAAACTGCAACAAAAAATAGCCAGGTGTTGTGGCGGGCGCCTGTAGTCCCAGCCACTTGGGAGGCTGAGGCAAGAGAATCACCTAAGCCCAGGAGTTGGTGGTTGCTGTGAGCCTTGATGCCACAGTACTCTACCGAGGGCGATAAAGTGAGACTCTGTCTCTAAGAAAAAAAAAGTGTGCTATTTTAAGATAGCTATTTTAATTTTTTAAAATCTGTGAATGGTTTCTCAGCATATGCAAACCATTTTATTTTTGAAAAAAAAGAGAAAAGTTTATCTGTGCGTAGGAAAATGAAAAGATGGAAAGTTCTTATCCAAATGTTAGCAGAGGCAACTGCTAGATAGGTAGAATTTTCATTTTTTTCAATATTTATCCAAATTGTCCATAACAAAAACATTGTGTCTGCAAGTAAAGTAAGAGTTGTTTAAAAGGAAGAAAGTAAATTAAAAAATGTATAGATAAAGAATGGAAGCGCATATCATTAGGCTTATCTTAATTTCTGGCAAAGCACCCCCAAACACACACACCTGCCTTGGGTCTGGATAACACGCTTGAGGCAGTAAAGTCAAGATTACAGGAGAACATTTTGAGAAATGAATAAACTCCTCTGAAGTAAGAAGGAGAATAAAGAGGTATGACAATTAAATGAAATACATGATCTCAAGTGGGAAGGGAGGGATATTGCCATAAAAGGCATTACTGGGAAACTGGCAAACATTTAACACGGCCTATAAAATAGTATTTTGTCAACATAAAATTTCCTAAATTTGATCACTGTACTATGGTTATGTAAGAGAATTTTCTAGTTCTTAGGAAATATAGGTAAAGGATCAGAGTGTTTTACAATTTAATCTCAAAAGGTTGAGTGGAGGTGCTTGAGCAATCCTCTTGCCTCAGCCTCCTGAATAGCTGGGACTACAGGAGTGCGCCACTATGCCCAGCTATTTTTTATATTTTTAGTAGAGATGGGGTCTCAGTCTTGCTCAGACTGGTCTTGAACTCCTGACCTCAAGCAATTCATCCTCCTTGGCCTCACAAAGTGCTAGGATCACAGGCATGAGCAACATGCCTGGCATAATTCTCATAATTTAAAGTAAAAAGTTAACACATGTCTTCTCAGAGCCTCTCTCAGCTGGTATCTAGTTAAGTAAGTTGATGACACTACTATATCCACTGTACATAAATTCTTCAACCTGCAAATTGTCACTCAAAAACTTTTCTAAACATAAAATAACCTTATAGAGCAAAAGCTTCACCAATGTCTGTCTCCAACAAAAGGCAGTGAGTAGTGGTTTTCAAGCATGGCTTCAGAATAATCTGGAAACTTTGGAGGAAGCAAACACAAAACATAATTCCTGGGATCTACCCAGGACCCTTTGGAGGCCAACTAGCTGAGCTAGATAATTCTAGCTGCAGTCAAGGTAGAAAACCTCTGTATTTGATGTACTACTGAGCGTCTCTACTTAGATTGGAAAGGTGGATTGTAAGTCCAAAGCTGACACCATGGAAGTCTTCTGCTCATGAATTTGCCTCTTATAAACTTGTATAGCGTCACATTATAAACATTGGTTAGGATCAGCCTTTTAGAAAGTAGATGAAGTGGGCTTCTGATGCTCCAGTGAAAAGCTGCAGACCTTACCAGCTTCCCACCCTAGCTTTGGGAAGACTCCTGTCCTATATTAGCATTATTATTCCTAGGATGGAGAGAGAAGAGAATCTCAGGGGAATGTACATTTGTGTCCAGCCTCCGGAGCACCTCTGTATACAGATTTGCAATTAAGGGACAGCGCTTCAGCTGAGTGAGGCAGTCATTCTGTTGGGTTGTTCCTCATGACCACCAGCAGAGGGAGCTGCACACCTAGCCAACGGACATAGCTGCAAATCCGGGCTGGGATGAGGAAACAGGTGGATATGCTGAATCACTCAGAGGAGGGAGGCTAAGATTGGACCGCCCCTCTATCGTGTCATGATCGGATTACTTCTCTGTATTTCCCACTGGACTGCAAGCTCAGACCATCTGATTTAACCTCTATCTGCAGAGTCTCGCACAGCATCCTGCACACAGTACCGCTTGACAAATATTAACTATGACTGCTATTTCTGGCATGAGATAAATGAGTATTCACCAGAACTGGCCAGTTTGTTTGAATTTTCTAGGATTGTCAAGAGGCTGAGATGCCCTTCCTCCCCTCATTAGACGCCTCACAGGGTCTTTTCTGTCTTGCAGGGACACATATTTTTCCTGAACACCTCTTCTTCCTAGGGACCCCTGCAAATTAGATCTTTATAAATCCATCCCCTATTTTGCATCCTCCCTACCCCTTCTCTGATCTATAGAACAGGGCAGGGCCTCACCACCCTCACTTATTAGCCCCTTGGCCCAGACCCCTGGGTCAGAGACTCACACTCCAGCTGGTACCAGTGGCTGGAACTTCCACTGCTCCTCCTCACAGTCCAGGAAAAGCCGGTTCATGATCTTGTTCTTTTCCTCAGGGGGAATGAAGTTCTCAATGATTAGGTACCTGGGAGCAAGAATGAAGTAGAGACCACTCACTCCATGTGAAGGTTGAAGGATTAGGAAAAAAAACAAGCCAAGAGGCAGAGGAAGCAGAGGTGGGGAAACCAAAAAGTTGGGGGGAAAGGATCCTTCCAGAAATACAAAAACTTGAAAAATCACTGCTTCTTATGTGCAAATTGTATCCTCAGGGCCTCTGGAGTTACTTTTGGCCAGCACCCAGCATGTACTTTGTGGTCAGAGCAGGTAGAAGAAACTCCAGAACGGGGCCCTAGCCTTTATCCCTCAGGAATGTTTTATTTGGGGGGGACCCATGGCATGCATGGGAAGGACAGGAGACTGTAGGGAGAGGCTCTGAGAAATGAGGGCTGGCCGTAGGGACCCGGAAGAGGGAGAGGAGTGAGCCCTACTTGAGCTTGAGTTCACGGGTCTGCTCATTCTGCGCCTCCTCCAGGTCCTGCCGCACCCGGATGTACTCGTCATGTTGGTCCTGGATTTCTGCCTTCACCGCCTGCAGCTTGGCGTAGAGCTGGGTGGGGACAGGTACACCTCAGGGGCTACCCAAGGTGGCAACAAAGCCAGGTCACCTGGCCAGGGCCCCAAGGACTACAGGCTTAGGTCTACCAGCCTGGCCTAAGATGATGGCTGGGGACCCTGATCTGGGCTCCTCCTCACTGCCCCACCACAAGAATCAGGCTGGGCTCTTTAAAGCGCTGCCCTGTCCCCCTACAGTGAGGCCCGTGGCCATTATCTGCTCCTTCTCAGCTGCTATCAGCATCATGCAATGTTCAAACTAGAAGGGACCTGAGGGACCTTTTGGTCCAATGCTCTTTTTATAGATGAGGAAGCTGAGGCACAGACTTGCTGAAGGCCACACAACTAGCCAACAGAAGAGCCAGAACCAGGACCAGGTTTCACTTGAGACTTGGGGTTTAAGGAGTGGGAAGCCTGGGTGAGTTTGGAGGGTGACTCCTTATTCTCCAGGGGTCCTCAACAGAGAGGGTGTGCGCCTGTAATCCTAGCACTCTGGGAGGATGAGGCAGGTTGATTGTCTAAGCTCAGGAGAGTTCAAGGCCAGCCTGAGCAAGAGCGAGACCCCATGTCTAAAAATAGCTGGTGTTGTAGTGGGCACCTGTAGTCCCAGCTACTTGGGAGGCTGAAGCAAGAGGATTGCTTGAGCCCAAGAGTTCAAGGTTGCTGTGAGCTATAACGCCATAGCACTCTACTGAGGGTGACAAAGTGAAACTTTATCACACACACAAAAAAGGAAAAACAAAAAAGAAAGGGTGTGGAGGGCAGCCCTGGCCATCTTCTACTCCTGACCTACGGAGCCATGTGTCTCTGGTAACTGCCATGGTGGCTGGGCCTCTGCTCTAGGGCAGCCATGTCAGCAGCCCTGTGGCCCTCCAGATCCTTCCCAGAATCTAAGCTGGAATTTGCTGCTCCCTATGCTAGACCCTCATCTCATGTACAGATCTTTCCCTTGCCAGGGACTTTGTGGTGTCCTGGTGACCAGATATTCTTATCCCTTGATGTGTCCTTGAGGGCCTTATGCTCCCTGCCTATGCTTCCCCAGGCTTAACTCTCCTTCTTGGGCCTCTTTGTATTTCCCTGCCCTGCTCCAGGCCCAGCTGTGCAAACTGTGACTCACTGGTGACATTGTAAAGAGAGAAGTTACCCAGGACAGGAGGACAGCAATCCTCATGCTGGAAGTGACAAAGTCCCCAGCCTATGAGCCCACCCTGGCTGAGAGAAAAGGCTCTAACCTACCTCCAGTACCAAACTCCTGCCTCCCCTGCTCCCCAGCCCAGAGCCCAGGGGTTCAGTAGTTCAAGCAAAGTGGGGAGGGTCCTTGATGCACACAGTCCTTGGGCAGAGGCTGCTGGGCCCTCACACCCTTGACCCCTGTCTCACCTTCTTGAGTTTCTTAGTTTTGACCTCCACCTCCTGCTGCAGGGACGTGTAGGTGCCCCGGAGCTCCATGGTCTCCTCATCTCGGAGCATCATCTCTTGCTGCATTTCCCGCTCACGGCGTTTCTAGGCCAAGGGTAGGCAGGGGAGCTCAGTGGAGTAGCACGTGCTTGGGAGGGCTGAGGGAGCCCAGGGGCCCACTCTCTCTGCCTATCGTGGGACCTGGCTTTACCATGACGCGTGTCCACTGCTCCTACCCCGTGCTGCGTGGAGCCTCTCGGGACCCCCTCTCAGCTCCTGTGGCCAGGATTTTACTAGGTGCTGCACCCCAACCCTAATTGTGGGCACACTCCAGAGATGTTAACCAAATATACAGATGCCTGTCACAATGGCTCCCAAACTGTTTCGCCCTCTCCCCAAGGAGAGTCATGGTTCGTTGGTAAGTCCCACAAATTGCGGATCCTAACGATTCGGGAACTAGACGTGTAGTTGGCAAAGAAGTCACACCTTTGTGGAAGGCCCAGGAAGAAGTACCAGGTGCCTTGTGGAGGCTGACATCATGGAAAGCCATCACTTCCTCTAACCCCCCAGCTAGCAGTGCCCCTGCCAGACAGAAGACCCTGGGCTAGGAGATGCATGGAACCAGGGTGGCGTGTCTTAGATCCTCAGCACTCTAATTCCAGGGATCTTTAGTCCATGATGCTTACTGCCCTACACCACCCAGATATGACCTGAAAGCCTGGCACCCCAGGGGGCCCTGATGCCCGGCAGCCCTACCTGCTCGGCAATCTCCTGCCGCTTCAGTTCCAGCATCTTCTGCTGCTCATTGGTGTGATCCATGATGTTCCTGCCCCCGATGAGCAGCTTGCTCTCCATGGCCTGGGGACACAGAGGGGTTAAGAGATGGGCTTTTCAAAGGACCACAGCATCTCTAGCTGGAGTGATGTTGCTCCCCTGTTTTGGAATCCTTCTAGGAGGGGATTTAACATGTGTCCCACATGGGGCCTTGTAGCCCTCAATGAGAATGAGTTGTTCCCTGCAGCCTCTGTGGTTCCAGCACAAAGTTTCCATTGTCAGTATAACAATTAGGAAGAAGGAGAGGAAGCCCCTTTGGGAATACAGGGTTCCCAATCTGTTTGCTTTGGATATACAGGGCAGGTTGGTTCACTGGGCCTGGGAGTGGGGGTGGGGAGCCCTGGCAGGCAGAACCCAGCTGGTGTTCAGAAGGTAAGAGAAGACTCAGTCACCAGCAGCCCAGCCCCTTTGCTAACTGGCTCCTGACTCAGGGATACGGCTTTCAACACAGACAGCTGGAAGGGGGCTGATCTCTGGTAGATGTGAAGGGAGAAGACTCCACTGCAGCTAAGGGGCAATGTGGGACCCTAAAGCACACGAGCATTGGAGAGGGCCAGAAAGATGTGGGTTCTACCCACATAATTATCCCGAGGAAGCGGGCAAGTTAATCCCTTTGGCTCAGATATCCAAAATTGGGAACACCAAATATGCTCCAGGACGGCTAGCAAACTTTGATGAGCACTATCTGTCAGGCACTGAGCTAAACCCTTCACAGCCACTATTTCCATCTTCCCTAAGAGAAGTACTGGTCCTCTCCTCATTTCACAAAGAAATTGAAAATTACTGGCCTAAGGTCATGCAGCTAGTTAGTAACAGAGATCAGAGTCCAACTCAGCAGCCCCAGCCTCACTCTGTGAGCCCCCTGCTGTGTCAGCGCTTGGCACGGACATTCAGTCAGTGCTTCTCGAGCCTGAAGCTGAAAGGATACCGAATTTGCGTCAGTTATGTAAATTGCAACTACATAAAATGCTTTTCCACTACTGCCGGTCAGAGGGTGCTGCCCCAGGGCATCCAGTTGTCCTCTGATTTCATCACAGGCCTCCTGGAGGGCTGAAATCACCTTGAGCCACCAGAATTAATAAATTGGCTGCTTCCCCACTGGAATTTTTCCCAGTGGAACCAGCTGACCTGCCTGAGGGCTCTCGAATCAGGGGGTGCTATCAGACAGACTGGGGCAGCAGGGAGCCACTTGTGAGGGTCACATCACAGGGGACAGAGCAGGATCGGGGTTAATGATTGCTTTTGGGGGGGTCAGAAGTCAAGCTATGTGAGTGTGCTGAAGGACACAGAACAAAGCTGAGCCAGCTACAGGCAGGAGCCTCACACCAACCCCATGCAACGCTGGAGGTCAAGGAGAGAAGAGGCCCTAGACGGGCTGTCTGTCCTCACTTCCTCGCTGCCACCCCACAGCTGCCTGTGCTCCTGGTTAAGAATCTCACCAGCTACTCTGTCACCATGTCACAGACCTAAACCTATCCTAGACTCCTTCGCATTCAAGGTCAGCATCGGCATAATGACGTAAGTGAGCGCCTCCTTACATTGTGACCTCAGCACATTTCATTCACACCCACATCTGGCCAGTGGTTAAATGCCATCACTGCTTCTTGATGTGGCTCACACCATCCCCTCCTTTTCATCCTCACTATACCTGCTGACTGCATTGGGATCAGTCCTCCTGACTTGCTAGGACAACTGCTATGGCCTCCTTGCTGCCTCAGTTTCCCCTTCCATCTTTCTTCCACATGACATCCAAAGGCATCCTCCAAAAAGATAAGACTAAACATCTGCTCTTCTGCTTCAAACTACTGTATTGAATGGCCCTCCGTGTCTGGCAGGATGAAATCCAAGCCTGTTGCAGTCACAGGCCCTGTAGGCTGGCCTCGCCTCCCAGCCTCCTCTTGCTGCTCACACCTAATGTGTGCTCTGCACCCCAGCTCCCAGAAAGAATCCCAGCTCCCTCAATGTGCAGTGGCATTTCCTTTCACAAGTCTGGGCTCTTCCTCCCACTCCACATCCACCTAGACAACCACAACTTATCCTACCAGGCATAGCTTGGGTGCCTTGGGAAATTTTCCCTGGTCCCCTCGAAACGCTCTTTTGGGTGTCCTCAATAGGCAGGACATCTACTAATTCCCATAATAGAATCCTTATTTGTCTCCCCTGTGAGTGCCTTCAGGCCAGGAATCAAGCCTTACTGTTACCTTAGGGTTCCTGGGGCACCTACATGGCATATAGTAAGTGAGGAGTGTTTGAAAAACTGAACAGAATCCTTGGGGTAATCACAGGCGGGTTCCAGGTCCAGAATAGGGCCAGACTCTTTCTCTCAGTTTTTCTTCTTTTACCGATCAACACGCACTCACCATCCCTGGGTCTGAGTATCTGGGAAAGTTGGCAGGAGGAGTGGGGTGAGGGCGAGAAAGGAGAGGAACCACAGGGAGGATGCCCCCTGCTGTTGTGGACCACAGATAACCAAATAACCAATCATTCTCACTAGCACGTAACCGGGTCTTCAGAGGTCTCCAAATCTGGGACATACTTGTCCATGTCAACCCTGAGTCCTTGCATTTTCCTCAGCATTTTATGTAACTCTAGCATTCTTTACTCTTTGCTGCATATTAGAATAATTTGGGGAGCTTTTAAAAAATCCAGAGCTACTGAATCAGAATGTGCACCATACCGAGACCCCCCCAGGTGACCTATATGCACATTAATGTTTGAAAAGGACTGCTTTAAGGGGCATACTGTTAATGCCATCATTTTTGTAATGGAAACTAAAAAAGGCTAAGTAACCCATCCAAGGTCACAACAAGGCTATTAAATTTAAGTGGAGAACCCATACCTAGGCCTGCCTGGCTCCAAACCCCAGGCTCTGTCTATTGCAGTCATCTTGGTGAGTACTTTAGGAAGCAGAAGCTGCTAAAGGAAAACCAGCATGTTTCCAGCAACAGCAAATCATGTCTGATTAATCCCTGAGAGTTCTTTCAAACTGGGACAAAATAGGTTATTATAGCACATGGGGGAACCAGTGACCAGAACTTTTTTTTTTTTTTTTTTTTGAGACAGAGTCTCAAGCTGTTGCCCTGGGTAGAGTGATGTGGCATCACAGCTCACAGCAACCTCCAACTCCTGGGCTCAAGCGATTTTCTTGCCTCAGCCTCCCGAGTAGCTGGGACTACAGGCGCCCGCCACAACGCCCAGCCATTTTTTGGTTGCAGCTGTCATTGTTGTTTGGCAGGCCCAGGCTGGATTCGAACCACAAACTCAGGTGTATGTGGCTGGCGCCTTAGCCGCTAGAGCCACAGGCGCCAAACCAGTGACCAGAACTTTGAAAGCTACAATGCTCCTGGCAAGGTTGTACATCAGAGGTTATTCAAAGTTACTTGTGGGGTGTATACAGAGGTAAGGAGGAGAAAGGGAAAGGGCTTTTTCTTAAAGGGAACAGGATTAGGGAAAGGAAATACACAGAAAACAGGCACTTCCCTAGAAGGAAAAAACGCTCAAGTGTTAAACGACAGAACTAAAGTCTGTCAGAAATCATGCACTGGTGAAATGCCCAACTTCACGGATGCCCTCAAAGCCTTCCAGGTGGTAAAGTATAAGAAAATTCTAGGCCATGTGAGCTGACAATAAAAGTGGCAGATGAGCGTCAATTACAATTTTCCATTTTGGTGAAAAGTAACCTAACTTTACTAATTGAATAATAATAGCTGTGGGCAATCAGTTATAAGCTAAAAAAAAAAAAAAGGAGGGATGTATGTCTCTCTTGTTCCCAGAAGACATTGGCTTAATATGCTGCCAATGCTAAAAAACTCAATAGCGTTGGGTCAGGAACCATCATGAGGGCTTTTTGGAAACAAAACAAAAAACATTATACCCTGGTCTCAAACCATGATGCAGCTGAATCTAGAGTACTGTGTATACAGTTCCCTGACTGCATCTCCAGGGACATAAAGGAGAAAGGAGATCCAGAGAAGGATGGCTAAAACCATCCCACGGCTATTATAAGAGATGTTAAAAAATAGGACTCTTTGGTCTGCAAAGACAAAGAAAGGTTAAGAGCAGAAGCCTGGAAACTATACCATAAAAAGGGGTTTGAAAAGAAAGATCCAGACTTTTCCATTCAACTCTAGCACACAGAGCTTACACCTTGAGTTTTGAAAGCAGTAGTTTTTTTAATAAATAAAAGTTTTATTGTTTATAGAAGGTAATAAATTAATGAAATTTGTTAACTCAGTATTTAGTACTGGATTAAATACTTAACAGTTTATGAAAGAATTCTGGGCACACATTTGAAATCTTTTATTGTCTTTCCTTTCGGGGAAAAAAACATACAAATATCAAAATAACCACAGAAATAAAACAAAATGAGAAATGTCACATATTCCCCTCTCTGGCTCATCACCTTCTTTTCATTTCTCTTGTTTTTTCTCCAGATTTTTACATATGCACACTTTTTTTCACCTTTATAGATATGGTATAAATACAAGCTTATTTCCTGATATTTTTACTTTATCTACTATTTCAAGCATTTTGTTACTTCTACGATGTTTATAATTATACTTTTAATGACTGTATAATATTTATTATTATTATTTTATTTTATTTTATTTTTTGAGACAGAGCCTCAAGCTGTCACCCTGGATAGAGTGCCGTGGCATCACAGCTCACAGCAACCTCCAATTCCTGGGCTCAAGCGAGTCTCTTGCCTCTGCCTCCCAAGTAGCTGGGACTACAGGCGTCCGCCACAACGCCTGGCCATTTTTTTTTTTTTTTTTTTTTTTGGTTGCATCTGTCATCCTTGTTTGGTGGGCCCGGGCTGGACTCGAACCCGACAGCTCAGGTGTACATGGCTGGCGCCTTAGCCTGTTGAGTCATAGGCGCCGAGCCGACTGTATAATATTTAAAGTAGATAATCTATAATATGTTTAACTTCTACTATAAGATATTTAGGTTGTTTACACTGTTTACAATAAACACCCTAGTACATATAATTTTTTGGTTTTACATTTTAGGAGTGGATAAAGGGTTATAAACATTGGGTATCTTTTTTTTTTTTTTTTTTGAGACAGAGCCTCAAGCTGTTACCCTGGATAGAGTGCCGTGGCCTCACAGCTCACAGCAACCTCCAATTCCTGGGCTCAAGCGAATCTCCTGCCTCCGCCTCCCAAGTAGCTGGGACTACAGGCACCCGCCACAATGCCTGGCCATTTTTTGGTTGCAGCCGTCACTGTTGTTTGGCGGGCCCGGGCTGGATTCGAACCCGCCAGCTCAGGTGTACGTGGCTGGCGCCTTAGCCTGTTGAGCCACAGGCGCCAAGCCAACATTGGGTATCTTAGAATGTAGTGTCAAATTATCTTTCTAATGGTTTATATCACTTAAATTACTGCCAGGAGCAAATAATGGAATCACTTTTATCACAGCATCATAGCCATGAAGTAGGCCAGGCATGGTGGATCACGCCTGTAGTCCCAGCGCTGTGGGAGGCCGAGGCGGGTGCATTTCCTGAGCTCAGAGGGTTCAAGACCAGCATGAGCCTGAGTGAGCCAGAGTAAAAGACCCCGTCTCTACCAACAGAAAAGAAGACGCCAGGCGTTGTGGCGAGCACCTGTAATCCCAGCTACCTAGGAGGCAATGGGCAAGAGAATCGCTAAAGGAAGAAAGGAAAACAAAAACTCCAAACATAGCCATGAAGTATTATTAGTATTTTAGTTTATCTTAATTTAATCTTTATTATTATTTTTGAGACAGAGTCTCACTATGTCACCCTTGGTATAGTGCTGTGGTGTCACAGCTCACAGCAACCTCCAGTTCTTGGGCTTAAGTGATTCTCTTGCCTCAGCCTCCCAAGTAGCTAGGACCACAGGTGCCCGCCACAACACCTGGATATATTTTTGTTGAAGCTGTCATTGTTGTTTTTAGCAGGCCTGGGCCAGGTTCGAATGCCAGCCTCAGTGTACGTGGCTGGCGCCCTAACCAATGAGCACGGGTGCCGAGCCTTATTTTAATTTTTAGAGACAAGGTTTTGTTCTGTTACCCCCAGCAAGAGTGCAGTTGTTCAATCACAGCTCACTGCAACCTTGGACTCTAGGGATCAAGGCATCCTCCTGTAGCTAGGACTACAGGTGCATGTCACCATACTCAACTAATTTTTTTATTTATTGCAGAGACAAGTTCTCTTTATGTTGCCTGGGCTGGTTTTGAACTTCTGACCTGAAGCAATCCTCCCACAGTGGCCTCCCAAAATGCTGGGATTGTAGGCCTGGGCTACTGTGCCCTGCCAATTGTTATTTTAAAAATTTGTTGGATGGACAGCTTGAGGCTCTGTCTCAAAAAAAAAAAAAAAATTTTGTTTGATGGGTGGAGGAAGGGTAAGTGGTGGGACCACACCTATGGTGCATCTTACAAGGGTACATGTGAAATTTACTAGGTGTAGAATATAAATGTCTTAACACAATAACTAAGAAAATACCGTGAAGACTATGTTAACCAGTTGGATGAAAATATTTCAAATTGTGTATAAAACCAGCACGTTGTACTCCATGATTGCATTAATGTACACAGCTATGATTTAATTAAAAAAAATTTGTTGTAGGCAGCTCAGAACCTGTAGCTCAGTGGCTAGCGCACCAGCCACATACACCAGAGCTGGGAGGTTGGAATCCAGCCCAGACCTGCCAAATAACAATGACAATGACAACCAAAAAATAGCTGGGTGTTGCGGTGGGCATCTGTAGTCCCAGCTACTTGGGAGGCTGAGGCAATAGAACCGCTTAAACCCAAGAGTTTGAGGTTGCTGTGCGCTGTGATGCCACGGCACTCTGCCCAGTGAGACTCTGCCTTAAAAAAAAAAAAAAAAGAAAAAAGAAAAATTTGTTGTAGGGGTTGCGACCACAGCTCAGTGGGTGAGCACTGGCCAGATACGCTGAAGCTGAGGGGTTTGAACCCGGCCCAGGGTTGCTAAAGACAACAATGACAATGACAACCAAAAAATAGCCAGGCATTGTGGCGGGTGCCTATAGTCCCAGCTACTTGGGAGGCCGAGGCAAGAGAATCGCTTAAGCCCAAGAGTTTGAGGTTGCTATGAGCTGTGATGCCATAGCACTCTACCCAGGGCGACAGCTTGAGACTGTCTAAAAAAAACAGAAAAATAGGGTGGTGCCTGTGGCTCAGTGGGTAGGGTGCCGACCCCATATACTGAGGGTGGCAGGTTTGAATCCGGCCCTGGCCAGCTGAAACAGCAGTGGCAACTGCAACCAAAATAGCTGGGCGTTGTGGCGGGCATCTGTAGTCCCAGATACTTGGGAGGCTAAGGCAAAAGAATCGCCTAAACCCAGGAGTTGGAGGTAGCTGTGAGCTGTGACACCATAGCACTCTACTGTGGGCGATAAAGTAAGACTCTGTCTCTAAAAAAAAAAAAAAGAAAAGAAAAGAAAAATTTGTTATAATAATAGATGTAAAACTGCACCTCCCCATTTATTTTATATTCTCTATAACTCATGATCTCTTCTTTCTCGACATACTTTTTCTTTTTTTGAGATAGCCTAGGTAGAATGCCATGGCATCATAGCTCACAGCAACCTCAAATTCTTTTTTTTTTGAGACAGAGCCTCAAGCTGTCACCCTGGGTACAGTGCCGTGGCATCACAGCTCACAGCAACCTCCAATTCCTGGGCTCAAGCGAGTCTCCTGCCTCCGCCTCCCAAGTGGCTGGGACTACAGGCGCCTGCCCCAACGCCCGGCCATTTTTTGGTTGTAGCCGTCATTGTCGTTTTGTTTGGCGGACCCAGGCTGGATTCGAACCTGCCAGCTCAGGTGTACGTGGCTGGCGCCTTAGCCGCTTGAGTCACAGGCGCTGAGCCTCTTTTTTTTTTTCTTTTTGAGACAAGAGTCTCACTATGTCACCCTTGGTAGAGTGCCATGGTGTCACAGCTCACAGCAGCCTCTAACTCTTAGGCTTGAGCCATTCTCTTGCCTCAGCCTCCCAAGTAGCTGGGACTACAGGCACCTGCCACAATGCCTGGCTATATTTTTCATGGTTGTTGCAGTTGTCATTGTTATTTAGCAGGCTTGGGCCAGGTTCAAACCCTCCTGCCTTGGTGTACGTGGCTGGCACCCTAATCACCGAGCTATGGGCGCAGAGCCCAACCTCTTGAACAATCCTCTTGCCTCAGCCTCCTGAGTGGCAGGGACTACAGGCATTTGCCACTATGCCTGGCTAGTTTTTCTATTTTTCGCAGAGACGGGGGTCTCGATCTTGCTCAGGCTGGTCTTGAACTCTTGAGCTCAAGTGATCCTCTCACCTCGGCCTGCCACAGTGCTAGGATTACAGGCATGAACTACCATATCAGGCTCAGTGTCCCTATTTTCTCTGCCAGCCCCACCGGGACACAGCAGAGATGTGGTCTGAATGACAATTGACTGCCTTACGGGTTATTTGCCAAGTTTTGCCCACTTGCCCAAACCCACACGATCAGCCAAGCCTGGCTGACAAATCAGTGTCGTGCTAGCTCTGGCATGAAATCTGGGGGTGGGGCTCCGTCCGTGTGCTAGGTATGTGCCTCTTCTGCCTCCTACAGCTCAACCCATGCTCACTGCAACTGGACACCCACACGCTCAAATATGTCACACACAAGCTTCCTTTCTTGGCTAAGAAATAGGTTTTCTTTTCTTTCCTTTTTATTTTCCCCATTTTTCTGAGGATATGAGTGGCCATTTCCTCCTTTCCCTCACAAGTCTCTATCCTTAACCATCATCTATAGAGGGCAGGGACGGACAGGGATGCTTCACATCACTAGTCCCAGTTTGGGCTGGGATGCACAAAGCAGAGGGGCTGGAAATATGGGTTCCTAGTCCCCAGGAAGGTCCCTGGAGCTCTCAGCTGCTCCAGTCAATGCTTCCTTTGTGATGTCTCCGGGTAAGAGTACAGGTGGGAGGGGCCTGCAGACACCCCGGGGTTTAGTCCTGCTGGTTCTAAATAAGCCCAGTGTAACTAAAGTCCAGCAGAGGCTGCAGGGGTGGAAGAGACAGGACTGGGAGCTCCCAGGCACCATGGTACGACTGTTAAGAGAGGGATGCTAATGGCAGGGCAACCAAGGGGACCTCGGGGATCACTGGCCCCAACCCCTATGCTTTACAGACAGGAAATTGAGGCCTAGAGTCTCCTAATTAAGAAATCTTTATGTCTATCTGCTCTTACATTGACTATCCACTTTCCAAATAATTTCCCAATTTGATTAGGGCCCTAATTCTAGGTATCAGAGGCAGGTCAGTTGCTGTGACATTTAACAGCTGGGATCACCACAGGGACCATGTCAGCTTATAGACATACCTTGGGTGACTCAGAGGCTCCCCTTTTCCTATTCTAGGAGCAACTGGAGTGCAAACCAAGGGGAGGAGAAAGGAGGTCCCAGTATTTACTAAGTGCTAATGTGAAGCTCACAAGGGGACGGTCAGGCCTAGCCAGCCACTCTTCTCAGAAGATACTATCAAGTATGATTTTAAAAGGACAGAGAGCCAAATACACTGTGCCCTGTCACTACCAGCTAATCGATGACATTCTGCAGGAGGCAGGAGTGCCTTGGCTGGACTAGGTCCTTTTCACATTGATCATCCTATTTATTTATTTATTTATTTATTTATTTTATTTATTTGTTTTTCAAACAGAGTCTCACTATGTCACCCTGGGTAGAGTGCTGTGGCATCACAGCTCACAGCAATTCTTGAGCTTAAGCGATGCTCTTGCCTCAGCCTCCCAAGTACCTGGGACTACAGGTGCCCACCACGATACCCGGTTATTTTTTTGTTGCAGTTGTCATTGCTGTTTAGCAGGCCCAGGCCAGGTTCACACCCACCTGCCTTGGTGTATGTGGCTGGCATGCTACCCACTGAGCTACAGGCTCTGCTTATTCATTTATTTTTTGAGGCAGAGTCTCACTTTGTCACCCTCGGTAGAGTGCCATGGTCACAGCTCACAGCAACCTCAAAATCTGGGGCTCAAGCAATACTCTTGCCTCAGCCTCCCGAGTAGCTGGGACCACAGGTGCCTGCCACAACGCCTGGATATTTTTAGAGATGAGGTCTAGCTCTGACTCAGGCTGGTCTTGAACTCTTGATCTCAGGCAATCCACCCACCTCAGCTTCCCAGGGCGCTAGGATTACAGGCGTGAGCCACCTCAGCCAGCTAATCATTCTATTTAATCATCAAAAGAGCCATATGAGATAATGATTATAATCCTCAGTTGACAGAAAACTAAGGCTTAGACAGGTGGTTGTTCCATGCACAGAGTCAGGAAATGTCTGAGTGATATTTAAACACCAGCCTCCTAACTCCAAGTCCAGTGTCTCTTTCTCTGTTCCACACCTTTCTCCCAGGATCAGGGAGGGAGGCACCTTGGAGAGAAGCAGAATTTGGTATCTGTACCTCTGCCAGCTCCGGCACTACGGGGAAAGCTCAAAGCACCACCACTGTCTCTTCCAGCTGAAATAGACAGGTCTCTGCTAATGATGCTTCTGCCTGTGTGAGACTTAGGGGAGTCTCTCAGAGAAATGGGTAACCATGTGCTGGTGGGGAGGTTGTCAAGATCATTAGAGTACCAGAGAGTGGCTAAAAGCTAGAAGAATGCTTGTGGGAAGGGCCACCTCACAAGTTCCATGGTAGAATGATATAAAGCATGCTAGGTATATGGGTCAGGGTGTCTCTGGCCTGGTAAATACTCTGCCACCCTCTTTGCCACAAAATCTAGATATAACCCCTCTGGACTTCACTTTTATCATCTGTAAAATGGGGAGAATACTTTCCACCTTGTAGATTTGGGGAAAGAATGGTGAGTTGGGTAACAGATGTGAAAGTGCTGGGAAAATGATAAAGTACAAGCAATGTTAGCCATTACTCCCTGTTTCTGTATCTCATTGGTATTTACCCACCACTCATCACATAAAGCAAAACAGCCATCTCAACAGAATCTGCTTCCAATTTGTAGAAAATATAGCTACTCCTACCTTCACAGACCTAGTTCTCCTTCTGTGGCTCCCTGATTTGTAGGTCTTGAGGAGTCAGCAGTAGGGGAAGAATGAGACAATGGAGAAAGGATGAATAGGGCTATTTTCAGATGAATAGTGCTATTTTCAGCGATTCTTAGCCCTGGGGATGTAAATCGGGAGATTGAGTCTAAATCTCTTCCTTGGATGGCTCAAAATACACCATAAATGACTGATGTTTCAAGTGCTAGGAACTTTTTTTATCAAGAAGAACAATTAGAGATCAGGAAAATATTGGCCAAGGAATGAGGTGAGCTGGACTCTAGTCCCAGCCTTGTACTGGGCAAGGTAGGAAATGTCCAGAAATGCTTTAGTTTGCCTTGAAGAAAAGCAGGAAGAAAAAGCATCAGTCCTTTTTCTTTTTTTTTTTTTTTTTTGCTGTTTTTGGCCGGGGCCAGGTTTGAACCCACCACCTCCGGTACATGGGGCTGGCGCCCTACTCACTGAGCCATAGGTGCCACCCCCCTTTTTTTTTTGAGATAGAGCCTCACTCTGTCGCCCTAGGTAGAGTGTCATGGCATCATCATAGCTCACAAAAACCTCACATTCTTGGGCTCAAGTGATCCTCTTGCCTCAGCCTCCCCAGTAGCTGGGACTACAGGCACTGGCCACAGTGCCCAGCTATTTTTTTCCTATTTTTAGAAGGGGCAGGAGTCTTGCTCTTGCTCTGGCTAGTCTCAAACTCTTGAGCTCAAGCAATCCACCCTCTTTGGCCTCCGAGAGTGCAGGATTACAGGCGTGAGCCACTGTGCTGGCCTCTCTTATCTTCACCTTTCTCCCCTATTTCTCTCTCTTATTTGTGGCTTTCTAGAGGCTAAGGATGCCAGTCCAGATGACAAAGGGCTACAGAGTCAGAACTCAATGAACCTTAAGATGTATATAGTGTAGTCTTAGCATTTTACAGATAGAAGTACAGGGCCCAGAGGGGTTGTGGGTGGCCCTTGTGACGTGGCCTCTAGGCCCTCTATTAAGGCTGGGTCATTTCCTGTCTCTAGCCTGAGGCTCTTGACCCACTGCTTCTAAAGTGAATCAGCAAAAGGTAGAGAAAACAAGGAATCATCTTTCCTTTCCTTCCCCTCCTCTCTCCCTCCCTTCTCCCCTCTTTCTCTTTTTCTCTCTCTCAATCTCTCTTCTCTCTTTCAATTTCTCTCTCTCTCTCCTCCTCCTTTCTTTCTTTTGATACCATCTCACTCTATTTCCCGAGGTGGAGTGTGGCAGCTTTATAACTCACTGCTACCTCCAACTCTTAGGCTCAAGTGATCCTCCGGCTTCAGCCTCCAGAGTAACTACAATTACAGGTGCCTGTCACTACACTCAGCTAATTTTCCTTTTCTTTTCTGTTTTGCTGTGTTGCTCAGGCTGGTCTCAAACTCCTGATCTCAAGCAATCTTCTTGCCTTGGCTTTCCAAAGTGCTAGGATTATAGGCATGAGCCACTATGTCCAGCCAGAATAATCTACTGAGAATTTCTCATAGCTACTAGGAGGGGAAGTGACTTGTCCAAAGTCACAGGATTACCAATAACTGGATATACTTCAGAATTATTATCAACCTTGTATTTTCTCTGAATTATTTGTTACCTTTAAGTAAATCTTTTAATTGGGTGATAATTCATATATTTCATACTTTTTCCCTTACTTTTTTTTCACCATAGAACCCTGCCAAAGGACTTTTTTTCCCTTACAAAATTGGTCTTTTGGCCAGGTGTGGTGGCTCACACCTGTAATCCTAGCATTCTTGGAGGCCAAGGTGAGTAAATTACTTGAGCTCAGGAGTTTGAGACCAGCCTAAGCAAGAATGAGACCCCATCTCTCCTAAAAATAGAAAAACTAGCCAGTTGTTGTGGTGCACACCTGTAGTCCCAGCTACTTGGAGGCTGAGGCAAGAGGATCATTTGAGCCCAAGAGTTTGAGGTTGTCATGAGCTATGAAGCCACAGCACTCTACCCAGGGAGACAGAGTAAGACTCTGTCTCAAAAGAAAAAAAATTGGTCTTTGTTTAATTTAAAAATAATATGTACTTATCGTAAAAAATAAATAAATCAAAGTAAAAAAACTAAGTAAAAATAAAAGTTCCTCTTCATGTTAAAATCCCTAGTGAAGGCTCAGTGCCTATAGCTCAAGTGGCTAGGGCACCAGCCACATACCCTGGAGCTGGCAGGTTCGAATCTAGCCCGGGCCTGCTGAACAACAATGACAGCTACAACCAAAAAACAGCCAGGCATTGTGGCGGACACCTATAGTCCCAGCTACTTGGGACGCTGAGGCACGAGAATCGCTTAACCCCAAGAGTTTGAGGTTGCGGTGAGCTGTGACGCCATGGTACTCTACCCAGGGCAAAAGCTTGAGACTCTGTCTCAAAAAAAGAAAAAAATCCCTAGTGAAACAGTTATTAATGAGTTCTTATGATTCCTTGTAGAAATTTAGGAAATTTAAAGATGATGTTAACTATACCTACTGATTTATGTTCTTGGTCATGGTTATTCAAAAAGATTTGTTGATTATATGAATGAATGGTGCTGGCTGAGGTGAGAGGCTGGGGGTTTGCATCACACAAAGGACAGAGATGAGTTAACCATCTCAGGAGACAAGAGTTCCCTCTGGGACCAGTTAGCCAGAGATCTGGCATAAATCCTTCCTTTCTGAGGTAGCATTGCAGCGCGTAGATGAAGATCATGGGTTATGGAGTCAGGCAGACACAGGTCATAACTCTTGCCCTAGCAATTATTGAACCTGTGACTTGGGTTGTTCATTCCCTAATATGCCTCATTATTCTCTTTTGTCACATAGATCAATAAAATAGAACTACTTCATGGTGCTACAGTGAGGATTTAAATAAAATAATGCACATAAAGAACACATCAGAGTGCTTGGTGTTGAGCACGCACAGAAGCATGGCAGCTACCTTATCACTACTAACTTTTTTTGAGACAGAGTCTTGTTATGTCCCCCTCAGTAGAGTGTTGTGGCATCAAAGCTCACAGCAACCTCAAACTCTTGGGCTTAAGCGATTCTCTTGCCTCAGCCTCCCAAGTAGCTGGGACTATAGGCGCCCTCCACAATGCTTGGCTATTTTTGTTGTTGTTGTTGCTGCGTTGTCATCATTGTTTAGCTGGCCTGGGCAGGGTTCGAACCCACCAGCCTGGGTATATGTGGCCGGCGCCCTGCCGACTGAGCTACGGGCACCGCTGATCACTACTAATTGTTGTTTTGCTGCTGGCCCACCTGAAGAAAGGAAGGAGAAAGGCCGCAGGTGCCTTACCCAGTGCTTTAGAAATAGCTCAACCGAGGCCTGGGGCTCTTCTGTTGAGTACATCTGGGAGGAAGGCGATACAATTAGAAAGTAACTCTTCAGTCTGAGTAGGAGTTAACATCCAGGAATTTCTCAGAATATTAAAAATTCTAGGGCAGGATGCCATGGCTCACGCCTCTAATCCTAGCACTCTGAGGCCAAGGCGGGTGCATTGCTTGAGTTTAGGAGTTCGAGACCAGCCTGAGAAAGAGCAAGTCTCTAAAAATAGCTGGGTATTGTAGTGGGTGCCTATAGTCCCAGCTACTCAGGAGGCTGAGGCCAGAGGATTGCTTGAACCCAAGAGTTTAAGGTTTCTGTGAGCTATGACGCCATGGTACTCTACCAAGAGAGACAAAGTGAGATTGTCTCAAAAAAAAAAAACCTAGATATACCAAACTGCAAGTGTGGGGACCCCCTATAACAGTGGTTCTCAACCTTCCTAATGCCGTGACCCTTTAATACAGATCCTATGGGTCGCGACCCACAGGTTGAGAACTGCTGCCCTATAAGCTCTAAGCATAGCCCCACAGCTGCAAAGCTGGATCTGGGGAAGGGGACTATTTCCTAATCTACTCACATAAGCCACCTGGTTTGGTAGGTGCTGAAGAGGAGAGGTGCCCTAGACTGGCCAGGCACAGTGGGCTGGCAGGGCACAGGCAGGAGAAAAGTGCTTCTCTCTGTCTGAATTCCAGGCCTTTCCTCCCAGTCTTCAAAGCACAATGAGAACATTATCAGAGCCACTTCATCCAATCTTGTGTTATTTGGGGCTGGAAAGTGACTAAGGGCAATATGATAATACACTATTCCAGCCAACACACAGCAAGAGAAACCCAACACCAGACCAAAAGGCCTGCTGAGACTCGACATGAAGCCCAGAATCTCAGAAACACATTAGTCTTATATACTTCCTATTGGCCAAATCTCCATGTTATAAAATGCCCCCAGCACAGGACAATTCTGTAAATTGACCACACCCATCAGGGATGAGAAGGAATACAAGGACTGCTCCCACCAATAGCAAAAAACTATAGACTGTGACCTAGATACCAAACCTAGATGCCTGGAGCATGGGTCACTTATTAGCTCAAGGCATCCCTCAAGGTCTGATCATGGAGGACTCAGGTAGGATAAGGCCCCATAAAGCTGAGTGTCTGTCTGGGTGTAGTGGCTCATGCCTGTAATCCCAGCACTTGGGAGGCCGAGGCGGGTGGATTGCCTGAGCTCACAAGTTTGAGACCAGCCTGAGCCAGAGCAAGACCCCCCGTCTCTAAAAACAGGCTAAGTGCCTGTAGCTCAAGCAGCTAGGGCGCCAGCTACATACACCAGAGCTGGCAAGTTCGAATCCGGCCCAGGCCCGCCAAACAACAATGATGGCTGCAACCAAAAAATAGCTGGGCGTTGTGGCGGGCGCCTGTAGTCCCAGCTACTTGGGAGGCTGAGGCAAGAGAATCACTTAAGCCCAAGAGTTGGAGATTGCTGTGAGCTGTTGGAGATGCCACGGCACTCTACCCAGCGTGACAGCTTGAAGCTCTGTGTAAAAAAAAAAAAATAACCAGGCATTGTGGTGGATGCCTGTAGTCCCAGATACTTGGGAGGCTGAGGCAAGAGAATCACTTAAGCTCAGGAGTTTGAGGCTGCTGTGAGCTAAGACGCCACAGCACTCTACCAAGGGTGACAAAGTGAGACTATCTCAAAAAAAAACCCTGAGTGTCTGATGTGGGGCTCGTGTCCTTGGGGACATACAGATGGAACCAGTCTAGTTTTGGGAATGCAGACACTCCCTAGGTTACTGAAGAGTCTCTGGGGACAGGGAACAGCCTGTTTGGGGACTAACATAAATATCAGGACAGTGGAATGATACTGAGTATTCAAAGAGCCCTTCTCTGCAGCACTTCCCCTTCCAGCTGGGCTTTCTCCCCCCCAGGCTTTCTCCCTCCTCATTGTCCCACTCTATTTCTCTCCCGTCTTCCCCATATTCTCACTCTTCCTTCCTTCTTTTCACTCTCTTTAAGTCTTTCCTAACTGGTCATGACAGAGAGCTGAAAAAAGATCTCTTATTATTGGTGGACTTTGTATTACATTAAATTTTAAACCCTTTGATCTTCATTTTCAAAAAGATGAACTGAACGTTTCATATTTTGCTATTAAAAATGCTATTTTAGTAAGAGGGTCTTTACCTAACAAATGCAATCAGTGTAATTCGGTTTCTTGTACCCTCAATGAATCCCTGACAATAAATTTTAAAAAAATGCTACTTTAAACAATTAAGGACTTTTAAGAGAAAGAGATTTTAAAGACTATCTAGTTTAATGGTTTTTTTCTTGGAAACAGAGTCTCAAGCTGTCGCCCTGGGTAGAGTGCTGTGGCGTCACAGCTCACAGCAACCTTAAACTCTTAGGCTTAAACGATTCTCTTGCCTCAGCCTCCCAAGTAGCTGGGACTATAGGAGCCCGCCACAGCACCTGGCTATGTTTTTGTTTTTTGGTTGTAGTTGGCAAGTCTGGGCTGGATTCAAACACGCCAGCTCCAGGGTATGTGGCTGGTGCCCTAGCTGCTGAGCTACAGGTGCCGAGCCTTAATGGCTTTTCTGATACATCAACCCTTCAGAGCACCACCAACATGCAGCCTCTCCTTGTTCACTTCCAGGGATGGAGCCTAGTACTTTACTGAGGCATGACTGGCTTGTAAAAAGCAGTTATATTTAATACATACAACTAAATGAGTGTGGGGACAAGTATACAACCATGAAACCGTCATCATCAAAGCCATCCATTATTTCCTGAAGCAACCCAATTCTAACTGTTAAAAAGATCAAGCTTTAGGCTCAGCGCCTGTGGCTTAATGGGCTAAGGCGCCAGCCACGTACACCTGAGCTGGCAGGTTCGAATCCAGCCTGGGCTCGCCAAACAACAATGATGGCTGCAACCAAAAAATGGCTGGGCGTTGTGGTGGGTGTCTGTAGTCCCAGCTACTTGGGAGGCAGAGGCAAGAGACTCGCTTGAGTCCAGGAATTGGAGGTTGCTGTGAGCTGTGATGCCATGGCACTCTATCCAGGGTGACAGCTTGAGGCTCTGTCTCAAAAAAAAGATGAAGCTTTAACAGTTAGAAGCTTCAACCCAATTCCAACTGTTAAAAAGATCAAGCTTTAACAGTTAGAAGCTTCTTAGTATCAAGCTTAATGGTCTTCCATAACTCCCACTCCCTAGTTACCAGAGACAATCCAGGACACAAAACCAGTGCAATTATACAGGGACAGGGAAGCACGGGTTGGGTTCAAAGGGAGGGGCAGCCCATCTGGCTGTGGGGTTCTTCTATGGAATAACTTTTATTTTTTGCTGAGACAGAGTCTCATTATGTTGCCCTTGGTAGAGTGCCATAGCGTTACAGCTCACAGCAACTTCAAACTCTTGGGCTTAAGCGATTCTCTTGCCTCAGCCTCCCAAGTAGCTGGGACTACAGGCACCTGCCACAACACCCGGCTATTTTTGTTGCAGTTGTCATTGTTGTTTAGCTGGCCAAGGCCAGGTTCGAACTCCCCAACTCCCCACATACACTCCTTGGTGTATGTGGCCGGTGCCGTAACCATTGTGCTATGGGTGCCAAGCCCTATTGGAATAACTTGCTAAAGCAGGCAAGGTTGAAGTGACACATTATGGCCACTCTCTGACAGACTTGAGTACCAGGCTAAAATGTGATGTGTTTGACATCAGGAAGGTGGCTAAGTGAAAACATGGCTGTTGGAGATAATAACTATTTACTGAACACTTAAGTGCCCAGGACTGTACAAAGTGCTTTATTTTGATTATCTCATTCAATTATCCCAATAGCACTATACGTGTAATATAGGTACTACACTATCCCATTTTATTGCTGAGGAAACTTATGCTCAGAGGTCTCAGACCTCCTAAGTCACTAAACCCAGCCCTGCCTGACTCTGATGCCTGTGGCCTGGACATAGCCCTCTAGAAAAGGGTCAGCAGAGAAACCAGGACAGGAGACCTGGATCTGGGAGTCACTCACACAGAGGGCAAGAGTGCCATGGGTCTCATCTGGGCCCTCTTCTAAAGATAAGCCTCCAGTTTCCATTTCCAGTCTTGGGCTTGCTTCTAAACTCCACTGGCCCATCACCAGCTGCCCGCTGGATTCTGTCATCTCAAATTCAACATATCTACAATGGCCCCTATCTTTTTTTTTTTTTTTAGATAGAATCTCACTTTGTCGCCCTCGCTAGCATATTGTGCTGTCACAGCTCACAGCAACCTCCAACTCTTGGGCTTAGGCGATTCTCTTGCCTCAGCCTCCTGAGTAGCTGGGACTACAGGCACCCGCCATGACGCCTGGCTATTTTTTTGGTGCAGTTTGGCCAGGACCGGGATCAAACCCGCCACCCTCAGTATATGGGGCTGGTGCCCTACTCACTGAGCCACAGGTGCCACCTTGGCCCCTATCATTTTTTACCACCTCCCCAGTAACTAGTTCTCAGTCTGGTATTGCCAATTCTTTAAGCAGAAAAGAGCATCAGATTTTGTATCAAACCAACCTGGGTTTAAATAGTTCTACCATATACAAACCATGTGGCCTTGGGTGAGTTAATTCACCTCGGGGGGCCTCTGTGGTCATCTAGACAACTGGAACAATAACCTTTCTTGGAGAATGCTGTGAGGATGGAATGAGATCATTTGTATACAGCACAAAGCAAGTGTTTGGTAACATCACTACTGACTCTGCTAGGGGTGGCAGTGGGCTGGCAGAGATTTGGGAGGCTCTAGATGGGTAGCCTGGGTTCTCACAGCCTGGCCTTTGCAACTGCACCCTCAAACAAAGGATCCCATAGTGCCTGTTGGATACAATGTGCCTGCAGCATCCACTGCTAGTCTCTCTGAGATAGTGACTTTGCCACAGCTTATTGAGATAGAGAAAAGTCTGTATTCAGACCATGAATTTTGTCCTCTAGATGAAAGTCCATGACTGGCAAGTTGGAAAGCTGATTTCTATGATGAAGAAGATCAACAGGATAGATTGCTGGTGCAAGATTTGAAAGATATGTGAGAAAAGACGTTCCTATAGTTCAATCCTGGAGCTCGCTTAACAGAAACTGATAAAAAGAACGACTGAACTTCACTGCACTGGAAGCTTGATAGGAACCTCATCCCATTAGTCAGAGAGAAGCTTGGAGACCAGAATGTTTGGATGCTGCCCCAGGCAGAGTGGCAGCCTGGGAGACCCTTCGAGAAACAGCTGAGCAAACCCTGGGCACACTCTCAGAAAACAACATGGAAGCCAAGTTCCTAAGAAATGCACCCTGTGGGCACTTCCAGTTCAATTTCCCCAAGCAGTCTGGACAGAGAGTAACCTCTGGGCCAAAGTATTCTTCTTCAAAGCACTGCTGTTAACTGGTGACTTTTCTCAGGCCAGGAAGAAGGGCCATCAAGCGTGAGTCAGTAAGGAGGAGCTGGTCAACTATTTGAAACCAAAAATACCTGGCCTAGGTTAGGAGCTTTCTTTTGACCTTTGATGGACTGAGCCTCCTGTAGACAGTGTTTACACAAGACTGGGATTAGGGCCTCAAGGATTTGTGACATTGCCCACATCTATAGGTAATATCTACCAGAAAACTAAATTCTGAGAAATAAGTATTTTATTGTGTTGGTCTCAAAAAAAAAATCATTATTGTTGCTATTACTCATGTTTCTCAGGCTTAACACTTTCTGTCTTGCATTTATAGTTAATCCCCATGTTGAGGGGCAGGAAGAGGGAGCCACAAAGAGGACAGTAAGAATACGATGGTCCCTGCAGTGACCTCATCCCTCTGGCTTTGGGGGAGCTTCTGCACGGTCTCTTTTCTAAACTCCCCTCAGAAAGGGTGGGTGCTAGTCAAGACCCCAGCTCTTCTCCCTCCAGACCTTCTTATTGGGGATCACATCCAGTGCTGTCGTTTCCACCTGTCTCAGTTCCAACCCGCATTTTGCGTCTCCTGCAGACTTTGCCCCTTCCCAATGTTCTCCTTTCTCTCTCAGTAGCTAGAATCATAGCTTAAGAAATCACCTAGTGTAACATTTCAAAGGAATTAATTTCAAAATTAAAGCAGTCATTGCAAAAAAATTCATTGCATGATTACATTTGAGTAAAGTGGGCCTTTTCCCAACCAATCGCACTCACCAGTCCTCATCACAGTATGGGTACTGTGCACAAACACGTGAGTTTTCACTGTGCATGGTGGGTCTGTGATGTTACCTATTCCTCCTAACTAACAGGCCTAGTATGCTATGAAGCCCCTCTGCACTCACGTGTTTGTGCGTTCCCCTACCATATGCACCCTCACTCTCCCAGATACTACATGAGTATGGATGGCCAGTGATTAATAACTAACAGGGTACTGATCACAATCACAAACCCGCACACATTTGCACACCCTAACATCCCCTGAGTCCCACAGTAAATAAGAAAGGAGAGATGAAAGGAGATTCCAAGGAGACAGGCATGGTGTTTGTACACAGTGAGGGGAGAACAAAGAGAACTCAGAACCTTAGAGGTGGCAGGCAGGGAAGGCAGGTGAGACAGACTATGTGAGTCAGAGAAAATGAATGAGGGCACTGGGTCATGCCAATTACCACTTAGCTGCCCCCAGAGGGTGAGATGAACTGGAAGAAGAGAAAGGAGGGGAGCAGGAAGTGGCGTTGAGGCCATAGCTCAGAAAGTGGGGACAAGAGTGAGGTGAGGTGCAGATGGGGAGCAAGAGCTAAGCTAATTCCCAGGAGAGACCCAAGCTCCTGCCTTCTGAGATCACCCTGGACCTTTCCTGCCTGCGCTCCTGGGGGCTGCAGGGTTATGGCCAGGCAGCTGGGTGGCAGAGTGAGGAAGGAATTATGCTAACAACAAAGCTGTCAGTCCTGGAGATCATCGGACCCCAGCCTGGTGGACAGGAGCCACCCTGTGGCTGCTAATGCTCTCCATTTATTTGGCACTTTTTTTTTTTTTAAATTACATCATAGCTGTGTACATTAGTGCAATCAAGGGGTACAATGTGCTGGTTTCATATACGATCTGAAATATTTTCATCTAACAGTTTAACATAGCCTTCATGGTACTTTCTTAGTTATTGTATGAAGACATTTGTATTTTGCATTTAGTAAGTTTTGCCTGTACCCTTCTAAGATGCACCGTAGGTGTGGCCCCACCATTTATTTGGCACTTTTAACTTACTGCAAATGTTCTCATGCTAATGATTTCATTTAATCTTCAGCACAACCCTGGGAAAGATGCAGAACTGGATTTGTTATCTCCAACACACTTCTCCCTTTTTTACCCATTGGATCTCTCAAGAGCCTTCAAACTGTTTCTGCCTTCCCAGAAAAATTCAACTCGGAACCAGGAGGTGCCTTGGAGGTTATGGCAAGGTTGGGTCCTCTCTTTATGCTCTCTGGTGGCCTTGCTGGCTGCTGATTGTCCTGGGCTGGGTGTGATGAGATGTTACAGGATACAGAATCATTCCCCTACTGGAATTTCCCAGGCACCCCTCCCCTATTCCTTGTATGAAAGCCTGGCACATAATGACCATTTCACCCACTCCCCAGGAAGCTATGTCAGGCTTCTCCTCATTAGGCAAATGGAAACCCAAGGCCTACAGGAGCAAAGGCCTTTGCCCTGAGTCACACAGTGAACACATATAGAAGAATCTGGGATGACTTAGAAAGAACACAGGCCTCGGGACATCAGAAAACCTGGGTTCCAGTCCTTGTTCTGCCACTTATTAGCTAGGGTTACTGGCTGATGAGACAGTCACTTTACCTTCCCAGCCCTGGTTTTTCATAACTGTCAAACAGAAATAATAATACCCATCTCTTGGGGTTGCTAGGAGGACTAACGAGATTAAGATGTCAAAGCTTTACATAAAAATGAATTACTCTGATTATTAAGTAGCACAGTTAACATCAGGACTGATACCACAGAAAGAGGCTACGCCAAGTATAGAAAGCTGGGCTCCTCTCAACTCACCTGTGTGGCCCTGGGCAAGTTGGAGCGACAGTTATCCAAGGTCTAAGACTGGGGTTTTGCATGGTCTACACCTCCAATGCAAGAATTCTGGCGTTGGCCACCATGATCTCTTGATTGTCCTATTATCCTAAGAATCTTACTGAGAGGAGCCAGTCAGTTCCCAATAGTAGAAACCTTCATTCCTTCCCTTCTACCCCTCTCCGCTGGCAGTGAAGCACACTCTCCCCTTTCTAGCCCCTTAGCCACCAACTTTAAGGGGCAGGCAGGTCTTGGTAGTAAAATAAATAACAAATTGACCAGGTAAGACTTCCCAGTTGAACACATCAGACTACTTGGATTCCCTCCTTCCTTGGGAGAGCTGAGTTTAACTGCCCTGCTTTTAACACCCTGCTTCTCCCAGGGTGGCCCTGATGGTGCCAGGCCCCTGATTCTTTCCTTGAGGAAGCAGCTTAGCAGAACCCTTGCTGGGCTCACATAAGTGAATTAAATATTAAATACAAAAGGCCAGAGCTCATGGGACAATAGCACATTCCCAAAACACAGACAATGGCACACAGCTCATCTATCACATTTCCAGTGGCTATAGGCTGGGCTTCCCTATTCTGCAGCCCACACTCCTGAGAAGGAATAAGAATTGGCAATGTTTTGCTCTTCCCAGCAAGCCCATGGTTTCCTGTGTCCTTTCCTCAACCCCTAGTATTAAAGGCTCCAGGGACATGGAAATGCCTAGAACGCTGAGTTGTGGCATCTGCAGCATTGAAATTGAATAGGTCTGTGACTGGCCAGGCCAGGGGCCTCTGTAGTTTAGCTCCATTTAGGCCCTACAGGATTCCATGGGGAAGGGAACAGCTCAGGAAGGATGCTGAGGTCCTGACATCTCTCAGGGCAATGGAGTACTGGATATTACTGGGATGAGGACTGGGTGTAGGAGCCAGTTAGATCAATTCTCAGATTAATATAGGTCACAGAACTGTCAGACCGGTAGACTCTCACCTATCACTCAGGCCAACCCTCTATTTTACAAAAAGGTAAACTGAGGCCTGAGGAAAGCAACGTCCCCAAGGTCACTCAGTGAGCTGTAGAATGGCTAGGCCTAGACTCAAGGTCTTTGGTATGGAGCCTGGTGCCCTTTCTACCCTAGCTCCTGCATGACCCTCAAATCTCCTTCCAAAAGATGGCAGGTAATGTGTGGGCCCAGGGAAACATTTTAACAGGGAGCAGAATCCATTTAGTTCTTGCCACCTAGGAACTGAAAGAGCACGAGGTCCGTGGGTTCTAGCTCAGCTCTGCCACTCTGTAGGATGGAGCCTTGGTCATATCACTTCTCTAAGCCTTAGTCCCTCACCTGTAAAAATGGGCCTTTAAGACCCACCACCCTGGATGGCTACTGTAATGAGACCACGTATGTGGGGCACTCTGCAAACTGAGGTGCTATCCAAATGACATTATTAAATGATGTGAGCTTTGAAGATGCTGCAGAATGAGGAAGTCTCTGGGGAGGAGGCAATGCAGACTCAAAAGCCCACACTCGAGAAAGGCTTACATACCGCCTGCCAATCCCATAGACCTGCCTGGTCCTGGGGCCACCAGCAGGGACTGACAGCAGCAAGTCAGAGCACCCCAACCTCACTGGCTTGAGAGACTGCCTGCCTGCCCACCATGCTTCATGGCTTGTGTGCACATTTGTATGTGCGTGTGTGTGTGCTTAGCAACCCAACATCACAGCAATCTGTCTGGCTGCTCCAGGGGCACGGTTGGCAGGAGGGCAGAGTGTGGTGCCGAGGGGGGACACCCCATTTCCAGGCAGGTCACATATCCTCCAAAAAAAGCCTCCTAGTCCGAGTCTCTATAGGGACCTCCCAAGTGCCCTGGCTCCTCTGGGGGCCTTACCTTGTACTTGGCTGCGAGCAGCTCTGTGGCCTGCTGCTCCCGCCGCAGGTCCTCCAGCATCTTCTCCTTCTCTTCCAGAAGCTTCTGCTTCTCCTCACTCACCAGGCTGCGGTCGTCCTGAATGGCCGCCTTCTCTTCCTCCAGCCGCTCCTTCTGTTCCTGCAGGTAATTCTCCATGTTCTTTTCCAAGGCTGACTCCAGGATGGGCTGAGGTGGGTGGTGGTTGTTGTTGTTGTCATCCTCCTCTTCAGCCACCCAGGCCTCAATCACTGGCCCCTCAGGGTACCCGGCAGGAGCTGACACAGCCTTCTTCCTGCGGCTGCTCTTCCTCCGGGGCCGTTTCCCCAGCATCCCCCTTTTCTCCAGCTGGGCCTTCAGGCGGGCAATCTCCTCTTGGAATTCCCGCAGTAGCGTGTCCTTGGGGTCCTCATTCACCCGGGGCTTGTTCTTGATATTCTTGGCTCGGTTGGCAAAGCGCAGGGTAGAGAGGCTCTCATCGTAGCTGTTAGAAGCTGGCCCTAGGGTGGCCACCATGATGGTCTTGGCATTTCCCCCCAGCGAGTCCTGGAGCAGCCGGGTCAGCTTGGAGTCCCGGTAGGGGATGTGGGTGCTTCTGTTACCGGCCAGAGCAGCAATCACATTGCCCAAGGCAGACAGCGAGAGGTTGATTTTGGAAGCTTCCTTAGGTCTCTCTCCACCACTACCACCACCACCACCTCCACCACCACCACCACCGGTGGACTGTGTGGCTGTCCCTCCGGGTGTGTTCGGGCCTGCTTTGTTCTGCCTTTCACTGCCAGCCAGGTCCACTAGGTTGAGCTTGCCCACACGGATGTGCTCCTGGCCATCAGAACCACGCTCGCTGCACTCCACTGTGATGACAAAGATGGCATGGGAGCGGGAGCTGACCTCGTTCATGTGGGTGCTGCCCACGGCCCGGGTCTGATTCCCCAGGTTCATCACATGTTCGATCTCCTTGACATTCTTGGTGACAAAGGAGGAGAGGTCCTTGATGTAGACCCCTGTCTCAGGGTTCTCCTTCAGCTCTAGCCTCTTGCCGGGCTCCTTGGAGAGCAGGTCTCGAATCTCTTCCTGGTAGATCTCCAAGTAGGAGGCCCGGACCAGGTACTGCTGGTTCTGGGAGCGGGAGATGTGGGTGAAGATGTGCTCAAAGGCGTTGGGGATGACCCCGCGCAGCTCTGGCTCCACCCAGGTCCCCTGCATGGTGTAGGTCTTGCCGGTGCCCGTCTGGCCATAGGCGAACACGGTGCCATTGAAACCCTGAAGCACGGAGTCTATCAGGGGCCTCACTGTTTCATCGTACAGATCTGCCTGCTTGGAGTTGGCATCATACACGGCGTCAAAGGTGAAGGTCTTGGGCAGCTCTCCCGGGGCCGCGCGGGGGTTGCGCAGGGTCACCTGGCCCAGCTTCACGTCCATGGTTAGGATTTGCTCATGACCAGCAGCCTCCTCCTTCCTGCTGAGGGGGCGGCACCGGGCCACCACCTTCAGAGCCTCGCTGGCCTTGGTCTTACTGGCCATCTTGCTGCTCTGCCCTTGATGCCCCCGACCCCCTCCGCAGCCGGGGCGGTCCTGCTCTCCTGCTCCCCAGCTGGGGGATCAGCGGCCCGGCCCAGCCCCCAGGCGCTTCTCTTCAATCTGCATGCAGCCTCCTAGGGTGGGGATGCTGGGAGGTGGCCCCGCCACTGCTGCAGTCCGGGCCTCCACCGCTGTCCGGTCCTCGCTGCACCAGCTAGAGGGGTAGGATTAGGCAGAATCCCCTGGCAGCCGCGGGAGCAGCGCCTGCCGACTGGCAGTGCCCGGAAGCCGCCCCATGTCTGGGCAGGGGGAGAGCTGCCGTAAACAGCTCCGGCAACAATGAGATAAAGGAAGAGGCGAATGGGATGGGGGTGGGCGGCGGAGCTGTCTTCTCCTCCTTCCTCTAGGGATCCATAGCGGGGCTGCAGGTCTTGGGTGGCCGGGGGTCCCGGCCGTCCCGAGGGCAGAGGCTCACCTGGAGTCCTCCCCACTAGCTGGGGGATCATTCATCGCAGCCAGCGCGGCTGCTGCTGCCTGTGCCTCCGCCTTCCCCGCCGCCGCCACCGGAGAATGAGAGAGAAAAACAGAAGAAGATGGGGCGGAGCAGCGGCAGCGAGAGTGATGTTGCCGCCGCGCTGCGGCCCCAGCTAAGCCTCCCGGCTGGGGTGGGGCAAGGGGCGGGGCCGCGGAGCGGGAGACCAGGGCCGGGCTCGGCCCGCGTGCCGAGGACTGGGGTGCATCGCCTGCCCGCGCCCCCGCCGGCCGCTGCGGGATGACAGGCTCCGGCTCCTACCGGGTCCCGCGCCCACCGGCGGGATGCAGCGCAGCCACCGCCTGCCGTCACCCCACCGGACGTAAGCATGCTGGGAGTTGTAGTCCTGCCTTTGTTAACTGGGTTCTGGCAGGTCGCTAATGCCCTCTCCAGTCCTCGGGTTCGCGAGGCCCCGCCCAACCCGGCGTGCAACCTCCTAAGTGACTGCTGAGGTTGCACCACCCACGCCTGTTCCTGCACAGCTATAGTGTGCGGTCTCCTCCTTGCTCCAGCCTCTGCCTGCAGATGGGTGCATGTCACCCTTCGCCTTCAGGGTGTCGCCAAGCCTCCTGAAGCCTAACTGCCAAACCTTCTTTCCTCTCTCTCCTCTGGGTTCCTTCTGACCTTCCAGCTGATTCTGTCAGTACCCGGCTCCATGTTGTGTGAAAGCCTCTCAGTCTCCTGACCCCGCCAGCCTCACCTCTCCTGCTCTCCTAGAGGGAACCTGTGTTGCACACAGTCGTTCCTGCACTTACGCAGAGCCTGCTGAGTCCCAGGCCTTAAAGCTGGATCCTTCTTGTCCTCAGGGAGCAGACATCTAGAAACCATGCTTTTTCTTTTCCTTAACTGGCCTTGCTGTGTTGCATCTTTGTGCTTTTGCCCAGAGGCCCTGACACCCTTCTGTACTTGATGCCTTGCTGCTTGGGTAGTTTAAGCACCTCCTCATCCATGAATCCTTCCTGGACCAGTTTTTTCTCTCCATAGCAGAAAGAGACACAGAATTTGCATAAGACAAAACCTGGATTCAAGTTTCAGTTCTGATCTCTCTCCAACAGTACAGTTACTTACCACGCACCAGTCTTAGTTTAAAAAAATGGAGCTGGGGAGAGAAATAATACCTACTTCATGGTGTGGTTGGGAAGCTTAAATGAAACAATGAATCATGAAGTATGGTAACAAGAAGTCCTTCATACCTACTGGTGGCCCAGCCTGGATTGCCTGACATCTCCTGCTTCCTTGAGTATCTTGGATAGATGGGGTCTGTGCTTGGTGTTCCTCTAGAGGGTCTTCATATATTTCCCTCTAGGATACAAATCAAGTACAATTCCCCCAGGCCAAGGGCCAAGCCAGAGTCCTATCCTTGGTCCGCTCTGAAGAGGGAGTTGAGTCTATGGCCTGAGCCCAAGCTATTCTATTTCTCCGTATAAAGATCCAGATCAAGGCGGTGCAGTTATCTGAAACCTCAAGGACCTTCTTCACAAAGGTTCCAGCATAGAACATTTTCCAAGCATGTTATCCTCTAGGAGACCTAATGGTTTAGGTTTTCAACTCTATAATACCTATCTCCTTACCTCTTTCCCATCTCCAACTCTCCAGGACTTGAATATCAGGTAGACTAGTGAGCACTTGCCCTCTTCTGAAGTTTCTTGGCCTTCCTCCACCCTCTCCCTGATCAAGCTCCACTGCCTGTGATTAACTTGGCTTTTGGACCAAACACTGGGTGGAGTTTTGGCTTTGTAGACTAACCTCTCTTGGCTCTGACAATCTGACTTTTGGATAGACCATTTACTTCTTATGTCACTTTCTTGGTGCACATGGCTTTGGTTTTTGAACACTTTCTCTGCTTGGGCTAACATGTCTGGCACTGCACTGTTTGACAAAAAGGACCCTTACTTTGGTCTCCTTGCAGATGTCATTACCTGTCAAGGCATTTACCCAGATCCAAGAGGAGGAACTTTGGAATCCCATTACTGATAAGATATGTGACTCTAAATAGTTGTTTTCTCAGCGGGATAAGTGAGGATAAGAATGCTTACCTTGGGTGGTGCCTGTGGCTCAAAGGAGTCATATGCCAGAGGTGGCGGGTTCAAACCCAGCCCTGGCCAAAAACTGCAAAAAAAAAAAAAAAAAAAAGAATGCTTACCTTACTTGTGGGGTTTGCATGAGGATTAAGTGAGATAATATATGCAAATACTCTAAAGACATATAAGGCGCTTAAGAAATAGTACTTTTCCTCTCTTTTCTCCTTTGCATTGAAGGCTGTTCACATTCCATGTCTCCCTTTTCAGCATCATCTTCAACCGTTTTTCCTCCCTCTCACACATTCAAGTCTCAGCCACTCTGATTTGCTTATCAGTTCCCCCAAACACACCGTCGTTTTTCACGCTCATGCTGTGCCTCTGCCTAAAATGTCCTTCTCACTTTGTTGTTCCTACCTACACAGCCTCACCTTCCATTCATTCTGCAGCTCAATCTCTATGGCATCTACTCCTACCACCCAGGAAAGACCTCTCTTACCCAGGACATCAGTGAGTCCCACGGTTCCAACTTTAGAGGATCCTTTCCAATAAGAGCACGTGACATAATCCACTTTGTTCTTTGTGAAGCTCTTGCCTCCATGGCTTCCACTGTGTAGTGTGACTCTACACTCTTCTGGATTACCTCCTACAGCGACTATGAACTTCCGGTTGCTTAAGTTCAGTCTCCTTAACCAGTTGTTCCCCTTCAGGTCCAACATTAGAGTTAATAATCCTAAGCCCTCTTTTCTTCCAGTGTCGTCTTCAAGGGTCATCACAGCTCATGGCTTTAATTATCGTGCATATAATTTTTAAATTTGTATCTCCCATCCATACTTCTCTTCTGAGTTCCAAACCTATACACCCAATTCTCTAATGATATAACCAATTGGGTGGCTCTCCAGGCATCTGAAAATCTGCTTGCTCACACTGAACTCATTATTCTCCCCTCCAAACTTGCCCCTCCAAGACTGGTCCCTAGCTCTATAAATAGCACTCCCCTCACACCTGATATATTCATCCAAACACCAAATTCTCTCAACTTGACTTGCTAAATGTTTCTCAGCTCTTTCAACTTCTTCTTTTCACGTCTGCTTCCATAGCCTCTCTCACAACCAAGTCCTCATCTTCTCTGACCTGGCTTCTCATAGTAGCTTCCAATCTGGCCTCCCTGAGTCTGCTCTTGCTTCACCCATTTATTCTTTACAAAACAGTCTTTAAAAACACATATCTGGGCCTGGCGCAGGCCCTGTCCACTTTCATTGCAGAACATACACGCGCTGTCCCTTGTGCCACCACAGCCAGTCTTCTAACGCCGCCTTCTTCTTTGCAGTCTTTTCAGGGAAGTCAGAGACGAGCCTACCTTTTCAACTCCACGGTGAACGTGGGCCGCAGCCCCGCCGAGGAGCCTTCTCACCGGGCTGCACACGGTGGCGGACATCTACTATGAGAACTGCAAGACCACGCTCGGCTGGAAATACAGACAGAGTCTTACTTTGTGGCGCCACAGCTCCCAGCAACCTCCAGCTCTTGGGTGAACATGCCTTTGAGAGCAGTCAGAAATATAAAGAAGGAAAATTTATTATTGAGCTTGCTCACATGGTCAAAGACAATGGTTGGGAGTAAAGAGAAAACCTTCCATTCTCTTTTGAATACTATTTTGTGAAAGAAACTGTGAATGCAATGGAAACATAGGAACATCCTGGATGACGGAAGTTTCTTGAACTTTGACCTCGCAGCGTAGACGCGCAAGTAGCTTTGGACACTCGGACCCCACAGGCCACCTCCTTAGGTAAGGGCTTCCTCTGAGCTAGGTCTTCACGTGTATGCTTGTTTCTGAAAATTTCCCATGACTTGTTTCTAACTTTCCAAGTTTTAGAGAAAGATTTAACCAACTGATGACTTAAAAAAAAACCCACATATCTGATCATGCTACCACATGCTTAAAACCGTCCAATGCTTCTTACTTCTCTTAAGGTAAAGTCAAATCATTAAGGCAGCTCCCCAGCCCTGCACAATCTGGTACCTGCCTGCACCTGTCTCCTCTCATGCCACTCTCCACCTCGCTCCCTGTGTTGCAGTTATAACCTTCTTCAGCTCCCTTCTAACTTTCTTCCATGGGGCCTTTACATGTTCTATTTCTGCTACAAGAATATTTATCTTTACCACCTTTGCCTCGACACCTCTTATTCCTGATCTCAGTTTTAAACGTTACTTCCAAAGGATATATTTCTTTCTTACTTTTTTTTTTTTTTTTGAGACAGAGCCTCAAACTATCACCCTGGGTAGAGTGCTGTGGCATCACAGCTCACAGCAACCTCCAACTCCTGGGCTCAAGTGATTCTCCTACCTCCATCTCCCAAGTAGCTGGGACTACAGGCGCCCGCCACAACGCCCAGCTATGTTTTGGTTGCAGCTGTCATTGTTGTTTGGCAGGTCTGGGCTGAATTTGAACCCGCCAGCTCAGGTGTATTTGGCTGGCGCCTTAGCCGCTTGAGCCACAGGCGCTGAGCCGCAAAGGATATATTTCTTCATTTCCCCACCTAAGTTATGTCTCTCTATAACAGGGGTCCTCAAACTATGGCCCTCAGGCCACATGCAGCCCACCAAAGACATTTATCAGGCCCAGGGGTGTTTTTGCCTCTGGTGCCTGTCCTGCTTAGCAGCTGACGCGCATGTGTGGAATGTGTGCCGCACTCTCGGACTCCTCTCCTTCTCTCTGTCTCTCCCCTTCCCTCCTTCTCTCTGTCTCTCTCTGCTGGGTATTTTTGCCATCCTGCTTAGCAAACCAACTAGACCAAGCTGCAGTGCGTAGGTGTGGCATGTGCGCTGCACTCTCCAACTCCCCTCCTTCTCTCTGTCTCTAGATTCCTCCTCTCAGTCT